>ML391631.1:1848-12468 GCA_005239525.1 Nicotiana knightiana
TCGTCATTTGTCTACCATTTAAATAATTATAACCAATAACTTCATAATGCAGAATTTCAATGATTTTGAAAGATGAATTATGGATATGCAAGCAATGCAGATAATTCACAATTAATTACTGAAGAATCAATCAATATTCATAAAATCAATTGATTTATTGGGATTTTTATAGGACGATACGGCGAGTAAAAATCACATGCTCACAATCGTAGTTTAGAATGAGTATTTTTTTTATGTCCTAAATTTTGCCTAGGCCACCTCTTTCGAGGTTTTCAACCTAGAGAACTTTTTTTTTATGTCCTAAGTTTTTCCTAGGTCGCCTCCTTCGAGGTTTTCAACCTAGCAGACTTTTTATTTTTTATGGATTTTTTTAAACTTCTTTTAGGTAGGCCGTACACAGTTTAGACTCATGCGGGCCAGGAGTGTAGAAACATGCAGTTTAGGCTCATGCGTCAAGGAACATGGCACTTCAAGGATAATACTTCTTCAAAAACTTTCCATTGATATGGCTGATTCTCATGCCCTCTACATCAACCAGCTTGTAAGCCCCACTTGAATAAGCTTCTTGCATGACATACGACCCATCCCATTTTGAAGTGAACTTAAACAGGTTTATGGGAAGTAATAGTGGGTCTTCTTATGGCAAGTACTTGATCGCCTACTTGAAAGGACCTCGGGCGAACTCTTTTATTGAAGGCACGAGATAATCGAGCTTGATAACATTCAAGACTCTGTTGAGCTTCCAACCTCTTCTCATCAAGAGCCTCCAACTCTGCTAATCGAAGTCGAGCATTTTCTTCGTCAGTGATCCCTTCTTGAATAGCCAGTTGTAATGAAGGTATTTGACGCTCAAGTGGCAAGACGGCTTCAACTCCATAAACGACTGCATAAGGGGTCTCTTGTGTTGGCGTGCGGTGAGTTGTCCTATATGCCCACAGTGCTTCCTCCATACGGTCATGCCAATCCCGTTTGGATTTGGAGACGACTTTCTTTAACAAGTTGCATAGTGTCTTGTTGAATGCTCAGTTAGACCATTGGCGGCATCATTGTACATAGAAGAGTTACGTTGCTTGAAGCCAAAGAGTTCACAAATCTTGTTCATCAACCTATTGTCTAATGGCTTGCTATTATCCGTTATTATGTAACGAGGAATTCCAAAGCGATAGATAATGTTTACTCGGATGAAACTTGCAACATTTTCCTTCTTCACCTCCTTAAGAGCAACAACTTCAGCCCATTTTGAGAAGTAGTCAGTTGCAGCCAAGATGTATACGTGCCCACCAGAAGATGAGGTGTCTTTGCCCACAGTGCTTCCTCCATACTATACAAGAAGTAGTATAGTTGCAGCCAAGTGTCTTTGTAGTAAAGGAAGCGAGGTGCCGACGACGGATTTCAGTCCTTCTCCTCGGATTTTCTGGAAGTATCCCATAGCATAAGTAGTCGATAATGGGTTGTCGCCATTCTTCTTTCTCAACTTCAGAAACATCGACAAGATGCTTGAGTTCATTTTCTTCACCTTCAGCCTCATTTGGCAACAGTACTACCCATTTTTGGCAGACAGTAACTTGTGCTTGATCAGGCAGGGTTAATGATGAAGCTAGGGCAGCTAAAGCATCAGCCTTATTATTTTCTTTCCTTGCACATGCCGAATAGTCACATCACCGAGCCACCCCATTAACTTCTTTACGTAATCATGACATGGGCGTAGTTCAGGCTTCTTGACCTCGTAACTACCCAGAAGCTGATTGACCACTAACTGAGAGTCACCAAAGACTTGCAATTGCAACTGCTTCATTTCGACAGCCATCTCAAGCCCAAGTATTAGTGCTTGATACTCAGCAACGTTGTTAGAGCAGAGTTGCGTCAACGTAAAAGAGTAGGGCAGAACTTCACCTTGAGAAGTGACAAATACTATGCCAGCACCAGCTCCTCCGCGATGTGCAGCACCATCAAAGTACATCTTTCATGGAGGCTGAACTTCAATGACCATGGCATCCTCATCAGGTAGTTCGTCAGTTAGCTCCCAATCATCAGGTATAGGGTGATCTGCCAAGAAGTCCGCTAACGCTTGTCCTTTTATAGCCTTTTGTGGGATGTACACGATTTCAAATTGTTGAAACTGGAGGTACCACCTTGCTAGTCGATCACTAAGGACAGGTTTTGACATCACGAACTTGATGGGATTTGCTCTAGAAACCAAACGAACGACATGAGCTTGAAATTAGTGCTTCAACTTTTGGATTAAGAAGACTAGCGCCAGACATAAATTTTCAATTGGCGAATAATTTAGCTCATTTGGTGTCATCATCCTGCTGAAGTAGTAAAGGGAGTTTTCTTTCCCTTCACTATTTTCTTGGGCCAACAGCGCTCCAACAGATCTTTCTTGTGCTGAAATGTATAGTATCAGCGGCTTTCCAAGTATAGGGGCTGCCAAGACTGGAGGCTTCATCAGGCTGGATTTAATGCTCTCAAAGACATTGCTACACGCTTGGTCCCATTCGAAAGGGACACCTTTCTTCATTAGGCGGCTGAATGGTTGGCACCTCCCAGCTAGGTTTGAGATGAATCTCCTAAGGTATGCTAGCTTTCCTTGTAGACTTTTCAATTCATGAATATTGCGAGGCTCAGGCATTTTCAAGATTGCATCTACTTTAGCTTGATCTATTTCAATCCCTCGATGTCGGACAATGAAAGCCAGGAACTTTCCGGAGGTAACTCAAAAGGCGCATTTTAATGGATTCATCCTAAGTTGGTATCTCCGGAGCAACTCAAACACCATTTTCAGGTCTTTCAAGTGGTCGCTTTTCTTTCCTGATTTCACCACCAAGTCATCAACATAGCATTCGATATTCTTGTGGAGAAGGTCATCAAAGATATTCTNACGGAATGTAGTAAGCTCTTCATCTTTTGGTGCCATGCAAATTTGGTTGTATCCTGATGAACTGTCCATAAATGACATTGCCTCGTACCCAGTAGTAGCATCGATCATTAGTTCTGGAATGGGAAGCGGGAACTCATCTTTCGGACACACATTGTTAAGATCCCTAAAGTTAACGCACACTCGAATCTGTCCATTTTTCTTCCTTACATGGACAATACTTGAAACCCATGTTGGGTATTTAACTTCACGAATAAATCCAGCTTCGATGAGTTTGTTAACTTCGGTTTCAATCAAGGGAACCAAGTCCGGCCTAAAACGCCTTTGAGCTTGCTTAACAGGACGAGCGCCATTCTTGACCGCAAGGTGATGGACTGCCACTTTAGGGTCCAAGCAAGGCATTTCTTTGTAATTCCAAGCAAATACATCCCTAAACTCCTTGATTAATTCAATATAAGTGCTTTCTTCGTCAATTTCTAGTAAAGCACTTAGGTAGGTGGGTCTTGGTTCTTCAACAGTGCCAATGTTAACTTCTTTTAAGGCATCAACCGTTGCCTTCACCCCTTATTCAAGTTCCGGGGGGACATGTTTCGCATCTACATCTTCTTGAGAGTCCCCATCATTGAAGGATATTTGATAACATGGTGAAACATCGTCCAATTTCTCATCATCCTCAATTAGAGATAAAACACCTTGCTCGCTTTGTGCAGTAACATGATATGAAGAACCCACGCTTTCTTCGTCTTCATCACGTTCTTTAGTGTAGACCACAGGGTATGGCTTCACCTTTAGTACTTCATCACACGAAACCATGACTTTTGTTTGTCGCTTCATTCTAGAAGGAACCAAACTTTGGAAATTTTTAGAGATCTTCTGAATTTTGTGCGAAGCGGGTGTTCTTGTATTTCGATAATTTCTTTGGAACTTATTCCCCTTCTTTAATGGACCCGATCTCTCAAATACGGAAGTTCTCACAGTTGATTTTCCAAGTCGGTCAAAGACGGAAGGCCTGTTAGAAGCGGCAGATTCATCTTCTACAATGATATAATTGCTACTCGCCCTTCTTATTGAGATGCACACTGGCGACGGTTGCTTGTATCCCAAACCTTCATGTGGTTGCCTCGTTGCAGCTTCTGATGGTAGCTTCCCTAACTTTGACGGCTCATTGGGATTGTATCCAGCCTTTGCAAATATCTTGTAAGCGTTAGGATCAAAACCTTCATATGTCCGCTTTGTAGGGAGTGCCACTTTCTGCAGAGTATTTTGGGATACAAATCCTGCAAGCAGCTTCGAGGACAACTTTATTGCCTCAATTCGTTTTATCGGAAGAGTTAACTCCTTTAGCATGTTAGTTTGGAGATTAGACGATTTGCCTTCATCTTTCTTCCTTTTAGGGACATATTAGAGCACATGACTTACTTTCTTGCCATAAGACGCAATATTCCCTCTATGATATCTATTCACGTTGGGTTGTACCTCCTCAGTAACAACTTTGGCTTTACCAATAGTCACCTCAGCTCTTTTAGTTGTGGGCTCGTCATTCTTTCTTTTCATGCCATCATTAACTTTTAGCACCTTCACAATGTGGTTCTTCAAGTAGAACTTTGCATCGGCGAAGTGTGACTCTGCCTCGGTGAATGGCGCATCATCGGCAACTATCTTCTTCTTGACTTCACCCTCGTAGTATTTTTAACATTGATGGTAGGTAGATGGAACTACTTTATTCTCATGTATCTAAGGCCTTCCAAGAAATACATTGTATGAAGTCTTCGCATCGATCGCATGCATCCATGCACTTGATTGCATATCTTCAATGGTGATTCCCATCCTGATCGCGCCTATGGCTCTTTGCCCTGCTTGGTTAAATCCTTGGATCATCACACGACTTTCTGAGAGTTCGTTCATGGGAATACCAAGTCTTTCACTGTGCGAATTGGAAAATGTTCACTGAGGATCCTCCATCAATGAAAATTCGATTTACCCTTTCATCACGCATATAGCCAACCAGGTACAATGGGAAGTTATGAGGAGTGTCACCTAGCAGAAGATCATCATTTGTGAACGTGACTTTTTCCTCACAAGCATTAACTTCTTGAGGAGTGGACTCAATAAGCTTTTCCGAAGATGGTGCCGACGGTAGGTCATCACTTCTTTCTTTCCCTTCGTTAGTATGGCAATAAGAGACATCAATACGCCCATGGAAAATCTTCGTGCGGAACCAACTTGGTAAAAACTCCTCCAAGGTCACTGGATGTCGTGGCTTTTGAGGGTGGTGCACCTCCACTATCGCTTTCTTTACATGCTTAAGTGGGTTCCATCTCCTAAGTCTTTTCACCATCATTTTCCTCGTTGGCTGTTCCATTGATCCTTTTCGTGGGCTCCTTTTGTGGCGCCTACGATGAGTCACCAACGTCCAACCTTCATCATCCTCAGGTTGGCCGTCTTCAACCTTGTAGTTCTCCAGTAATTCTTCATCTTTACTTTCTTTAGAACTACATAATTCGTCTGGATTGAATGAGCCAAATATGATAGAGACTTGGTTTGCCTTGCTTTCTCATCTTCAAGCACGGTCTTCTTTTCACGAGCCAAGTCCATAACTTTGTCCTTGAAGACAAAGCACTTCTCCAGAGGGTGGCTCACAAGTCGATGATATTTGCAGTAATTTGGGTCATCGATTTTCTCAGCTTCATTTGGTCGCTTCATCTCCGGAAGCTCAATGAGATTTAACTCGAGGAGTTCTTCAAAAATAGCTGGCACATCAGAATCCAGAAATGGGTACTCTTTCTCTTGCATTTCTTTTAGAGTCAACTTTCCACTTGGCTTATCTTGAAACGAAGTGGATTTCATACTCTTCTTCTTGCTCACCTTCGTCGTGAACTTCACAGGTGATGTGTTGACATTCATAACTTCTTTATTTTCATATCTTGGTACAAACTTACTCCATTTTCTGACTTCTTGCTTGTCGTTCCCTTTGCGAGGTTCATAGATGGGTAGCCTTTCATTTCCAGTAGAGGCCATGCTCAATTCCATGTCATGTGCACGAGTTGCAAGTTCTTCAAATGTGCTAGGCTTGATACCTTGCAAGATGTAGCGCAATACCCAATGCATACCTNAATTATTGCATGTCTCAACGAAGTGCGCCACATGTTGCTTTGGATTGCCTTTGCCATCAAACTTTTGAAATTTCGGAGGTTGATAGCCAGCAAGCATCTTCAACATATCGATCCTTGAAGTGTACGGCTTTCCATAGGTAAAGGAGGACTTGGAAGTAACTTCTTATTTGTTTCTTATAGTCCCTTCAATAAACTCTTTTAGTTGATTGATTGGAATCATCCCCTCCGAAGAGAGTGGATTTTCCTTAGTGGATGCAACTTGTCGTGGGGGAGCATCAATCTCTTGAACTTCTGGGAGTTTTCTAGGTGCATGGGTGGATTCTTCTTCCATCAAGATTCCCACCGTATCTGTTAGCTCATCGATTCTAGCATCTTGATTTTTCATGCACTTGGTCAAGCCAGCGATTGCTTCCGTCAAGTTTGCCAACTGCTCCTCCACAGATAAAGTGTTTGTCACCATGGCTTGCATGGTTGTCATGGACGACGGAGAGTAGCATGGATTTTCACACAGATTGATCATTGATTGGCCCACGCTATGTGGTGTAAGTGGGGAGGATCCATCACTTGAAGCATCATCATCTTCCTTCACAGAAGAGTGTTTGGATCCGGAGAGGTCAAGGAGAGCAAAAGTTTTCTTGATCTTTTCAGCAACATCGCTTCCTCCTTCGGGTGCATTTTTGGAAGATCTTGATCCTTTTGAGGATGAAGATCCGAAAATAGGGGTAGATGCGGACGACACTTGGGGTGCTTGTTGTCCTAACAAGCTTGTTTTGCTCCTCGTAACTGGTCTAAAGCTTCCAAAGGTAACTTCGAGTATGTTTTCCACATCAACATAGAACCTGGAATTAGCAGCCTTGGCGGAAGTTGAACTGGAGTTGATTTTCTTGGAAACCATTTCGTTGTTCTTGAACTTTGGTGATTGAAAAGTTGAGATGTGAGGTAGAGATTGTCCCACTGGGCGTGCCAGAATTTGTAGACAATAAATTGGGTCGAGAAAATATAATTAAGACCGAAAAATATCGCAACAATTGTAGTATTTTATTTCAAATGTTTGAGTGTTACAATCTCTATGAATCCTCTGATTCTACTTTTCAACAGTAAATTAAAAGAGCTTTTGAGCTTAATCTTAAATTTTATTTGATTTTAATCCAAGTCCTTGAGGCCTGATCCTGATCTTGATGTACTTTTAATCCTGATCTTAAATCTTCGTCCTGATCTTTTAATTCTTAGAACACATTGAATGCTTGTAGCTTTTAGAGAAATCCGCAGCGTTTGATCCACGAGCTCCCTCTTGGTTCTTGTTATAACTTCTGGTGTCTTTTCTAAGTTATGAAGACCCCTATTTATAGTTGTGGGAGGGAAGAGTTATGATAAGAACAAACTCTTTCCGACCACTCAAATTGAAGTGTGACCAGAACATGTCACTTGCACATGTGGCGCAGTTTCATTGGCCTTTTAATGTGACTTGGCATGCCTTGTCATTTTGACACGGGTCATGATCCCATTAGCTCTTCTGTTTGATTTGGTGCGCCACATCATTTGACACGAGGCACCAAAATGGGCCTCTAGGAAAATGACATTTTGGGCTTAATGAAATGGGCTCATCACTTTAGCCCAATTAAATGGGTTAGCCCAATAGATTAAGACTCATTTATTTAATCCATATATATTGGACCTATATAATTAATTCATTTATATATTAGCCCATAATATTTATTTGGATCAATATATCTTGAATTTAATATATAGTCCAAATTATTTTATGGATTTAATTTTAATAAAATTTATATGTCTACATAATGCCTTGCAGTGAATTGGACTGATTACGAGTTGGTTAATATTGTAAGGTTTAAAGATATCTAGCTTCAATTTCAGTCATTCATTTCTTGTTGCATAGTAGTCCAATAGCTTCAAAAATCAGCTTATTTTGATACGTGAATTTTTTGGTAAGTGTTTTTCTCAAAAGTACTTTTGGTAAGAAGCGGTTTGTGTTTGACTTAATTTGAACTTTTTTCTGCTTTTCCAAAACTTCTTCTGCTTTTATTCAAAAGTACTTTTTCTTCTTCCTAAAATTTGGCCAAACATTTTAACTTTGTGGAGAAATTTGGCCGAACAGGCGGCAAGTGATTGAGACTAGAGAAGTGGGTCTGTAGGAAGGGAAAAACACATGGTTTTCATGTGGGTCTTGTACCCCTCTTCAGAAATGAGGGAGAGTCAGAGTGTGTTTAATATAACGGAAAATGTTTTTCGTGGAAAATATTTTTCGAGAAAATGCTTTCTTGATAAATAAGTAGTAATTTTACTCATTTTTTTGGTGTTTGTGATCACGCTCAACTATGTCTAATAAAAGACTAAACGGGCGTTGCAAATATAATCCGGGGTATTATGCCCAGAGTCGATCCCACAGGGAATTTACGTATCAATCAAGTCTTTAGAATACGCAACTTTTACTCAATCAATTCTCTCAAGACTTTTTAATATAAATTGGTGATGTTTTACTAATTCTACTGACAATAATAATAACTAGCAATTACTAACAATGTGTTGTAAATAATGATGATAAAGGTCTAAGGTTATGGTTTCCCCCGTTGGTGAACTTACTTCTCGGATACTTCTTATAGTTTGATTAGTTGTCTCTATCAATCATGAACACTCTATCTACCATAAATCTCTCTCAAGTAATTATGATAATTTACTAGACGCACTCTCTCAAGTTACGCTAGCTAGATTGCATTACAGTTCACTTTAGATTGCACCCGAGGTATCGTTATCTCTAATCCAACCTCTAAACCCTCGGTTATGACTTTCGTCTATACTCCGGGAGTGATGTTGTTCAAACAACTACCTAAATATGCACTCTCTCTCAAGTAGATACATAATAAATAGGAACAGCTAATTGAGGGCCCTTCAATCAACTACAACAAGAACGTAGTTGAACAAATAGAGATTAATCAACCAATCAAAACTATATTAATATCACAATAAGTTTATCCCCCAACGGGTTCCACCAAAACCCTAGATTAATAAAATTAGCTACGCATATTCATAAATATCAACTCTAAAATAACGTGCATAATTGAATTACAGAGTAATGAACTAAGGAGATAAAAATCAGTGTTTTTGCTTTGCTGAGTAGTAATCCACAGGTTTTCTTCACTTTAATTACTTCCTCCCTTCGAATCCCCCTTCAAGTTGTGTTGTTGGGGTCTATTTATATGTTTGGGATAAACCCTAAACGTGTAGGAGACTTCTATTCCAACCGGGAGACACTTAAACTCTTCAAAAACTCGAATTTAGCCAGAACAGGGGCCTGGCGTTTGGGCCCTGGCGCCTGGATAACACCAGGATAAGGCAGGCGTTTGGGCTCTAACGCCTGACTAACGCCAGGCAGGGTCAGGCGTTTGGGCTCTGGCGCAGGTCAGGCGTTTGGGCTCAAACGCCCGGCTATAACCCGGTGCACTCCTTCTCGCCTCTTGAGCGTATTTTCGATGTATTTGCATCCCTTTAGCTCGGCTTCCATCTCCAATTCACCTACACATGAAATAGACTCTATTATGCACATAAAAAGTGTATTTTTATCATTAACGCACATAAAATGTAGGGCATATAACATGTTAAACCATGAATTCTAGCCTCGCATCAATACCCCACACTTAAACATTTGCTCGTCCTCGAGCAATCAAACTACACTCATGTACACACTTATTAAGCAAATCCCTTAACACGTTATACCAAGAATTTTTAAAACATTTCAATCACAGAGGTGTGACATCCTCACCTCAATAGTTGACTCACATATACCATGCTCTATTCATAATCCACTCACTACTCTAACTTAGAGGTCAACAACATTACCTTTCCTTCGTGAATCATGTGCCCTCACCATATCCAAGAGTTAGTTCCACACACAATGAAATTTAAGAACATAGGAACTTAAGATAGAAAGAATTCACTCACTCTCAGAAATAACATTCATATGCCACAAAAGATGCACCATAGGCTTGCCCGTAGTGTACTACTCTACTAATCGAGCTCATTCAGTCTAGGATCAAGTAGGACTTTATTTGGTTGTAATGTAGGCTGCGGGACGGGTAGGATACATTTGGATATAAGAGTGACTACACCTCCCTAAGCACTTTAATACATATACTTTAGCGCTCAACCTCAAACTTATATTAAGCCAAACTCCACCTTCACATCAATGTTATTACCCCATACTTCTTTAAGCACAATTACATCAAGAGTCACCACATATATTTTTCTTTCACAACAATACAACTATTTATTTTCTATATTTTATTTTTTTTTTCTCAAGTGACTCTTACTTTTTCAAACAGTGCACCTTTCTCCGTATTTCAATTATTCCCCTCAAAAACCAACCTACCACCCCACACTTTAACTTTTCCATATTTCATCACTTTTTCAGTGCTTACAAGAGGTGACAAGATTCAAATATATGATTGTTTCAAACAAAGGGGTATGGCTTGTAATGTGGCTGCCAAAGAAACAGGATTATAGGCTCAACGGGGTTAACTACGATACATAACAATTAGGTGGGTAAAATATACATAGCTGGCTCAACAAAGAAATGCCTATATCACTTCCAAGACTGAACAAAACTTCTATTTC
>ML391632.1:0-35707 GCA_005239525.1 Nicotiana knightiana
CATTAAAGCACATAAAATGCAAGTTATATAATGCTTAAAATCATGAATTCTAGCCACGCATCAGCTATGGAGAAGGTTAAGTTGATTCAGGAGCGACTTTGTACAGCACAGTCCAGACAGAAGTGTTATGCTGACATGAAAGCTCGTGATATTGCATATATGGTGGGGAAGAAGGTTCTGCTCAGAGTTTCTCCCATGAAGGGTGTAATGGGTTTCATGAAGAATGGCAAGTTGAGCCCTCGGTATATTGGCCCTTTTGAGGTGCTTGCCATAGTTAGATAGGTGTCCTACAGATGTGCCTTGCCACCTAGTCTATCGGGAGTTCACCCAGTATTTCATGTTTCTATGCTCTGGAAGTAAGTATTGTTACACCACATGTTTTCGTACGTGAGAGTACATCGTAAGTTAATTGATGTAAGCTCAGAAATGAGATCATATTTTAAAGTACATAAGGTAAATTAATCTTGTTACCTTGGAGGCTACAAATATTTAAGATCATGGATAACAAGTACCAAGAGGGTTAGAAAGTTTAGAAGCTAAACAAATTGAGGAAAATAAGTTTCGTCTAAAGTCGAAAAGTTCGGAATATTATTGTGAGACCCCATGTGTTTTTTTCTCTAGTCTCTTACGTAATATACGTAACGTGGCGTGGTTATATAAGGTATATATGATTGGGTATAGCACATTAAGAGAATAAGACTGAAAATATGTGGTAATATCAAGGAACAAAACTAAAGCTTTAGGTCAAAGGAATCCCTTAAATAAAGGTTCGTGGTTAAAGAAATGGCTCGGGTAGCACCCCGCGCGTTCAGAAGGTTTAAGTTAACTTGCACCTGTGGGATAAGACTAAGAGTGTCTAATATGCTAAGAATAATGTGTTATGAGGTATTATAATATCATACTGGTCACATGTTAATTTTTGGAGTCAAGAAAGTTACGAAATAAATGTCGGCAAAAGTTAACGTAAATTTCTCTAATAAAGTTTCTAAACTTTGGGTCAAATGTATCAGATCATTTCTCCCAATATATAAAGAGTTATGGGTATTTCGCAACCAAAAAACCTCACATCAAACTGACATTGGAGTAAGAAGTTATGACTGTTTTACCACGGACTGTCCAGGCTGAAACCGGGTCGCAAACCGGGTCGGGTCAAACAAGCAGTATAAGTCAGAAAATGCGACTTTTAAGACGCCAAAACATTTCATCTTCGTCCCAAAATAGTGAGAAAGATGAAGAGAGGGTTCCATGGTGTTCTTGAGTGATTAAGGTGCGTTTTTAACGATTTCTATCGTTAAAGTTTTCCCCCGTGCCTAGAAACGCAATCTCTACGCTTTGCAATCGTTTTCCCCTTCTATAAGCTGTGTTTGGAGCTATTTTTGGAAGATGGAATTTTTTGTTCTTGCTGGTTCTTCAAGCTTTATACTTGGTTTTCTAAGGTAATCATCTTCAGACTCTTTTATGATCGTTTTAACAAAGTTCTACGGACGCTTCGTCAAGTTAGGGCCATATGAAACATCTGCCGATTTAAACTCAATTATGAACTATTTATAGGTGTGTATAAGCTCCATATACATAGTGTTTGTGAATCTTATGACGTAAAGAACAAAGTTCGTGAAGGAACTACCGACATTCAGACGTTCGTTGGAAAGGTATGTTAAGGCTAAGCTCCGTCCTTCCTTTTAGCACGAATTCTGGGAAATTCCTAAGACGCCAAATGTGGTATTTACTATTCTATTGCCAGGAAGACCTTCTGAGAAATGCATTGGGATCGTAGCTTAAGTATTTTCATGATGCTATTAGGTTTATATTCCACTCGTTCGGTTAAATAGGGTATTCGACATCTATGTATGTCATTTTGTCGGTTTTCTTAACTATATGTCCATATATATCAATTCTTATTCGTATTTGGGTCGTGTGACTTAAAAATAAAGGCAGTTAGTATTTGTGATCAGTCCTTCTTCCTTGTTAAAGTGTATTTTAAAATATCTAAAGTGATACGTTGATTTCTAAAAATCTCAAATATAATTTTTATGTTTAAACTACTAAAACACTTGATTTTTTTTGAAATACTTTCTTTTTCTTATTATCAAGAAATCAGGTATAAGGACTAAGTGAAGCACCTTAAGCTTTTTATGAACATCTTCAGAGTTAAGTTATCTTTCTAAAAGTCGAGTTAAGTTTTCAAGCTTATAAAAAAGAAACATATGAGGTTCCACGAGACATTTGTATGCGATACGAAGGTGATTATGAGATTATGAGAATAAGAGTACCAATGAGCCAAGATTGGCTAAGTTCTTGTTATGGCCTATTATGTGCATTCAAAGTTCATATCATACATGGCATATTATGCATGGACTTCGAGCTATAATCGGAGGTAAGGGGCCTATTTGCCCGAAAGACTATATATATTGTACAGATGGCCACAGGTTGGCAATATGATACCGGTTAACTACCGGGAGAGACCACCATTGCTTGCATTTGGTTGGGTATGCCATGAATTTGCATCAATATATATGTATTCACGACATACGATTACACGAGAATATTTGATTACTATGAGGTCGCATGTCGGCCATGGAGGCTATCAGAGTTTCAGCGTTAAGTGGTACCTCTATTACCCTTTTTACATCAGCTATGTATGATTCTACTTTCTGCATTACATACCAGTACATTTTTATTCGTATTGATGTCCCGTTGCCTGGGGACACTGCATTTTTGTTTCGTGCGTGCAGGTCCAGGTAGGGACTCTGATCGACCCCTCCGCTAGGATTTCGGGGTTCAGCTGTGAGTCGGTAAGCTCCACCTCTTCCTGGAGCTTCCATAGGATGGTTACTTTTGTTGTATAGTTTGGGTATAGTCGGGGCCTTGTCTCGACAGCGCTTATGACACTCTTAGAGGCTATTGTGGACATAGTATTCTGGGTTTCTTTTTGCAGCTTTCAGTCTCCAGACCATAGGCTTGGCATGTATATATATGTGTGTAGGCATGTATGTCTTCAGTCGCGGCCTCGTCGGCCAGCTAGTACTTTATTATTTTGGCTTGTCTACCTTTGTTTATATGGCTTATTGTTATTCAGGTCATGACCTTAACGGTCCAGGCTTAGTATTTCAGATGTTGTGCTGCCCGATCTGTTGGGCCCCCAGTTTAGTTAGCTAGTATGTTTAGTGGCTAACTCGATCGAATACAGTATCGAGTGCCAGTCGTGCCTCCCCTAGTTTGGGGCGTGACAAANGTGGTACCTCTATTACCCTTTTTACATCAGCTATGTATGATTCTACTTTCTGCATTACATACCAGTACATTTTTATTCGTATTGATGTCCCGTTGCCTGGGGACACTGCATTTTTGTTTCGTGTGTGCAGGTCCAGGTAGGGACTCTGATCGACCCCTCCGCTAGGATTTCGGGGTTCAGCTGTGAATTCGTAAGCTCCACTTCTTCCTGGAGCTTTCGTAGGATGGTTACTTTTGTTGTACAGTTTGGGTGTAGTCGGGGATTTGTCCCGACAGTGCTTATGACACTCTTAGAGGCTATTGTGGACACTGTATTCTGGGTTTCTTTTTGCAGCTTTTAGTCTCCAGCCCATAGGCTTGGCATGTATATATATGTGTGTAGGCATGTATGTCTTCAGTCGCGGCCTCGTCGGCCAGCTAGTACTTTATTATTTTGGCTTGTCTACCTTTGTTTATATGGNGGATCTGTTGGGCCCCAGTTTAGTTAGCTAGTATGCTTACTGGCTAACTCGATCGAATACAATATCGAGTGCCAGTCGTGCCTCCCCTAGTTTGGGGCGTGACAATTATAACATGTACTCTTGGGTTGATACTAGGGTACTTAACATGATAAAGACGTTATATTATGAGTTATTTTAGTTTTATGATGGTCGTGTGTTACGTTTTGAAGTCAAGCGAGTTGTGGAACAAAAGTTGGCAAAGGTCATCACAAGTTACATTCACAATGTGTTGAAAACTAGGTCAAATGTAGCTGCAATTTTCTCCCAATATACTTGGAATTAAGGGATGATACACATATCAAAGTGAATATCTATGAGTCTAGTTTCTAACGTATTAAACAGTTCTTCAATATGATATTGGAGTAGAGAGATATTTTCAGTTTGCCCAGACTGCATAGGTGACAAGTAGGTGTGTCACTAAAGCTTTTTGAGCAATACATTTCGTCTGTTACATAAGGTCTTTTTGGGACATATTCTATACAAAATTTAAGGTCTTAGAATTTAGTTTCCAATGCTCTTAGCCATTCATTCATACGACATTTGGATAAAAAGTTATAAGCGTCGGAAGAAGGGCCAATGCTAGGGTGCCAAGCTCTTTGACTTTTAAAAGTTGATATATATATATATTGGTTTTAAATCGTCTTTATTTTCATTTTCATAGAAAATGACCATATAACCCCATAAAATTACCATTAAGCTCTCTACAATGGTTTCAAAGAAGATTAACATCCTGAATACGAAATCAAGAAGCGATAACATTAGACCGATCCCTACGATGTAAGTATCACTATACGACCACTCTTTTCCTTTTTCGTTTGAGTTTTAAGGTACTTCATAGTTAAGAAAATGCCTACTTTCTTTAATTTAAGCTTTTAAATATCAAGGAAGGTGGATAAATTCGTTCCCTAATAGTTAGAACTCACGGGACGGGATCAGAAGCAGTGAGTTTGATTTATTTCAGTTTTAGTGGACTGTTTTATAGTCCAATCCTGTTGGCCTATTGTGCTGCTAGTTTATGTAGTTTGGAAGGATAAAGGCAATGGAGAAATTCATATGTGTTATGGTAGTGGGATGGTCGCTCGTCGTTGCAATTTCAGGCTAATTGATAACTTGTTGATTGGGTGTGCTATGGTATATTTGGGGTTTTTTTGTTGTATTAAAGATTCCGAATTGTATTTAGATTGTTTTTGAATTGCTGATTGTATTGCTATGGTTGTTGTTGTCGTTGGTATACGGTATTGGAGGAGGCCCTTGTTATAGGGGAGATGCTGCCCAAATTTACATAAACGAGCTACTAGTTTAAGTTGCGGACTTAGCCTTTACTTACCACTGCTTATGAATCTCCTTATGCTATGGTAGATTGAGTTGAGTTGTTTGACGAATTTCTTGGAAGGTATTACAAACTCAACAGAGTTAAAGTATGTTAAGGCTATCCTTTCTTTCCTTTTGGCATGATCCATATTATACCACAAAACGAGCAAAAACACAACTTTCACAAGTGACTCTATTCTTAAAAGTACTAGGGTTGCCTATGTACTTGATTCCTCATATGTTCTATTTATATCGTCTATTCTTGGGTCCCAGAAAATAGTAAGTTGATAAAGTTTATCCGAAGGCATATTGATCTTATGATATTCTAAGAGATCTTATTGACTTGCTTCATTTATACATGTACATGACCCATGACTAGATGGTGTTATATACACGTATATTATATGTATATGGGGTATGGGGAAATTTTATGACGTTATATACGCACCACCACCTGATTAGCTGGTATGCGATGATGATTTCGCCCATGGGGGCCAAGATGATATGATGGGATTCCCTCAGAGGCTTGATGATGTTATGTACGCATATACCTATGCATGATATGACATCTATATGCATATGCATGACATTCTAAACGTTTCATGATTCACATAGCTATTAAGATTTACACTTGAGTTCTTTACTCCATGTTTATTTCATTTATTTTACATAATTCTTTCATGCCTTATATATTCGGTAATTTATTTGTACTGATGTTCCTTTTCCCTGGGGACGCTGCATTTCATGCCTGCAGGTCCCGATAGACGGGTAGAAAGTCCTCTTAGCAAGCTATCAGCTCAGTGGAAGGTGTTGGTGCACTCCACTTGCTCCGGAGTTGCCTATTTGGTCAGTATGATTTGGACATGTATTGACTGGTATGGCGGGGCCTTGTCCCCACATTTATGAGATTTATGTACACTTAGAGACCCGTAGACATATGTCAGGTATATGGACACTTGTATGGCCCTGTCAGCCTATGATTTGAGTTTACAAATGATCATGTCGGTCTTCTAGGACCGTATGTCACATGCATAAGTTTCTATATCATGTTGGGTCGTCCTATGTCTAGTATTCCCTTATGTTTTATTCTGGTTATTTCATGACGGCCCTTTCGGCCCATTTACCCATCATAGTACGATGAGAAATATATGTTATGTTCGGTTGAGTAAGGTACCGGGTGCCTGTCGTGGCCCTTTGATTTGGGTCGTGACAAGAATGGTGATATGTCACTTGTTTTCGACTTCAACATGGTGTAACTAGGTCAGGATTTGACTTATGATGTGAATTCGGTGGCCATTTTGGAACGACAGGTTCTGAAGTTGAGGTCAAGGAAATAGCGTCAGCGAAGGTGTATTAGAGAGGTCAGCCAGTTGAGGAAGCTACTTGGGTGATCGAGTAGGAGATGTAGAGTAGATATTCTCACCCATTTGATACTCCAGGTATGATTCTAGACCCATTCGAGGATGAACGTTGGTTTAAGAGGGGGAGAATGTAATGCACTACCGGTTGTTTTGTGTTTTGTATACTCGTTCACCCATTTATTGCCTCTTCTATGTTCATTTTTGATTATGTGACTTACCAGAGTGGTTGGGTTGGTTTCAGGATAGTTTCAGAGTGAACCGGGTCACTTAATCCCAAGGTTGAAAGCTTAAGTTGAAAGATTTGACCGGAGTTTGAATTTTGTGTAGACAACTCCAAAATAGTGTTTTGATGATTACAATAGCTTTGTATGGTGATTTTAGACTTAGGTGTATGTACAAAATTGGATTTGTAGGCACATGTTTGGTATTTTTTGGCAAAAGTTGGAAAGTTGAGAAGTTTGACCCATATGGTGTTTTATGTGACTTTGTTGATATCGTGTTCAAATTTTGGTTCCACGTTGGTTTGAGGTGATTCGGCATGGGTTTTGGAAGTTGGGAAGTTCACTAGTTTTTCAGGCTTGAATTGGGGTGTGATTCATAGCTTTTGTGTTGTTTCATGTGATTTGAGATTTCGATTAAGTTCGTATTGTATTTTAAGACTTGTTGGTGTGATTGGATGTGGTCTGGGGGGCCCAGGGTGTGCAAGATTGAGTTCAAGTCATCATTGGACTTAGAGATTGCTGAAATTTCTGATGCCTGATGCATTTGCACCTACGATGGATTGGCTGCAGGTGAGAGGCTGCAACTTGATCACATAAGCAGAGGAAGGTTGGACAAGGAAGGGATCACAAATGCAAAAGGGGAGCCGCAAATGCAGATGCGCAGATGCGCGCGAAGGTCTGCAAATGTGGACTTGGATGAAGGCATGAGAGTTCGTAGGTGTGAAAGCCAGATCAGAGAAGCGGTCCCCAGGTGAGAGAAGGGACCACATGTGCACATGGTCGGGACTTAAGTGGATCTTGCAGATGCGATAATTTGACGTTAAATGTGGTACCACAGATGTAGTGATTTTGACCGCAAATGCGGTAATCACTAGGCAAATTTTATAATCGAAGGTTTCATTATTTTTCTCATTTTGGGAGTTTTGGAACTCGGCTAAGGGCAATTTTTGGGAGACTTTTTGCTGTAATTGAAGAGGTAAGTAAAGATTATACAATTTCAATGATATATATTGATTACCCATTGATTATTATACTTAGTTTATGTCAATTTGAGGTGAAATTTGGGGATTTTAGGCTATGATATTGAAATTACGATTTGGTGATTTGGGGGTCGAATTGTGGATGGAATTGGATGAAATTAGTATGGTTTGACTCGTAATTTAATGGGTGTTCAGAATTTGTGAATTTTGTCAGACTTTGGGGTGCGGGCCCAGGGTTGGCTTTGAGTATTTGATTCAAGAACTTAGCTTTATAATTTGGAATTTTTTCTGATGGCTTTTAATGATGATATTAAATTGTTATATTGATTTGGCTAGATTCGAGTTGCTCGGAGGTCTATTCATGTTGCAAGGGCTTTTTGGAGTATTGATTTATGCATTTTGAGGTAAGTAACATATCTAAACTTGGAGTTAAGGGTAATTATCCCTAGAACCATGTTATATGAGATGTATTACGGTGACGCACATGCTAGGTGACGAGCATGTGGGTGTGCACCTAAATAATCATGATCCGAGTTGACTTTAAGACTTTTAGCAGACTTGTTTTGTTATCATACCTTGTTATATCCATGTTTTCCCTACTTGTTGATTTATTTGAGATGTGAATCATGTTAGAAATCATGTTAAGGCTATGTGAGGCTATTTCTATTGTCTTTGAGTTATCAGACATAACTGTAGTTATCACTCAACCATGATTCTTCATTTGCATATGATATCTCAATCACTATACATTATTCATTGTTACATCACATGCTGTTGTTGTTTTCCATATTAAATACTTTTTGGGCCGAGTGATATGAGATTGTGTGGGCCTTAGAGCCGTGTTGAGAGTGATATTTGGATACGGTTGCATGCCGCAACAGGACATTTTGGCTTTATTGTTATTTGGATCTGGTTGCACATCGCAACATGCCATAATGGCTTATGATTAGCATTTGGGCAGGATCCCCCGCTCTGGAGTCTGACATGCCAGTAGTGAGCGCAGGAACAATGATATATACACGTGCTTTGGTGAGGGGACTTGATGTCAGGCACCCGTACAATGCTAAGTAATTATGTGTATGATGAAGCAGGAATTGAGTTAGGTACCTTGATTTTGCTGAGAGTGAGAGTACTTGAGGATATTACTATAAGATCATTAACTTGACATGTATATTTGACGTGTAGGCATAGAGATGTATTTTTTCTCATGCTAGCTGGTATATGAAGTGTTCTTATTAATGATGGGCTTTAACTGTTATACTTGTAAGCTTGTCTAAATTCCTATAATGTGAACGAGTTAAATATGAAAATTCCTTTGGGTTATTTACTGTTACTTTCATCATTATATCTTGTGTTGTTATTGATATTGATCTATGAATGTTCTTGTGAGCTCGTCACTACTTTAAGCCCAAAGTTAGGCTTGTTACTTATTGAGTACATAAGGTCGGTTGTACTCATACTACACTCTGTACTTCATGTATAGATCCGGGTACTTATTGACGTGGTGATTGCTAGAGTCGTGTTTGTAACAATACTTGTGAGACTACAAGGTAACTTCTTTATCGTCTACAGACCTTGAAGTTCTCTTTTATTTATTTCCTTTATTATTGCTAAATTGTCCAGACAATTTCATTGAGGATTTGGCTTTGTATTTTTATATTTAGTAGTGCTCATGTACTCATTGACACCAAATCATTAGGATAGTTGTAGCAGTATTGTTGTGCTTTCTTAGTTCTTTCATGATATTTCCACTGTTATGTCTATTAGACCATGTTTATTCAACCAAATCAACATGTAGATAAACCTCATACAAACTCGATCGCGTGCTCGGATCATCAAAATAACATATAAAACCACTAATCAAATACGAAAACACATCAAATCATAATGATACTCAAGAACTTCCAAAATCACAACCAAGCATCTGATTCCCACCAAACCAACTCGGAATAACACCAAACTTTGCACACAAGTTTTAAATAACATAACAAACATATTTTAAGTCCCTAAATCAATGTACTAACCCTATAGTATCATATTCAACTCTCCGTCAAACTTAAAAAACTTCTAAACCTTCAAATTGCCAACATTCACCAAAAAAGACAATTTAACCTAGAAACCTCCAAATCGAAATTCGTACATACACCCAATGTCCAAAATCACCATGAAAACCTATTAGAATCATCAAAACATGAATATGATACCGTTTAATACAAAAGTGAAACCTTGATCAATTCTTCCAACTTAAAGCTTCTAAAATAAGAACCATTCTTCCAAATAAATCGCAAACCATTCGAAAATTAAAACTGACCATACACGCAAGTCATAATATATCATATGAATCTACTCACAACCTCAAACTACATAATGGAAATGCAAATTCTCAAAACAACTGATCGGGTCATTACACTTTCAAATCCTAGAGGTTAGCCAATGAACAATTCTTCCTTCATATGCCCATTTTGAAATGCAATTTTAATATCCAATAGAAACAACAAAAACAAACCTGGTGTGTTCAATTTTAACATCTATTTGATATAATTTGAATCCCCAATATAAGATGCAAAGGTGATGAGCATCCGAATGGTCTCCATTCTAGTAGCTGGTGCAAAAGTCCCATTCTATGCCCTCTTCTTGATTGCATCCTTGTACTAGAAATAGTGCCTTATTACTTGTGATAATACCTTGGTAATCTAACTTATTCCTGAAAACTCATCTGGTTCTTATGATTGGTTTATCCTTCGGTCGAGATTCTAGATGCCATTATTACCACAACATTATTATCTGACCGCTTCTTGTTGAATATTGTTGTTTCTAGTGTATCATTGCACGTATTATTTTGTATTCCTTATCTTGCTTAGCTTTATATTAATATTTTCTCTCTGTTAGTTAATCTACACACTTGTTCACATTGTTTAGTCCGGTAGGTGTCTTGATTGTCCCTCATCATTACTCCACCGATGTTAGTCTTGATACTTACTAGGTACCACCATGATGTACTCATACTACGCTTCTGCACATTTTTTGTGCAGATTCAGGTACCTCGATTGTTGTTGATTATTAGTTGGCTGGTCAAGCATTGCGTTGGAGACTCAAAGTAAACTTGCCATCATGTTCGCAGGCCTTGGAGTCGCCTTCTGATATTTTTCTTATACTGTTTAATTCGGTTCTGAACAATTATATTTAGGGATCTTCTAGAAAACTCAATAGAGCTTATGACTTGTGGGAATTGTGATTTGTATAAGATTTTTATCTCATATTTTTCATTTGAGTGTTGAATTCTGCTATTTATATTGTAAGTTTTAGGCTTACCTAGTCTCTAAGAATAGGTACTGTCACGACATCCTACAGAGAAAAATTTGGGTCCTGGCAAGTTGGTATCAGAGCTCTAGGTTCACAAGTGCAGCGAGTCATAGGTGAGTTTAGTAGAGTCTTGCGGAGGCTACGAAACTATTAGGACAATTTCACTTCCTTTATTCCTATAGTGCGAGTTTATTGATCTCGGCATTTAAACCTTTGTAATTTTATTATCTCATAAATAGTGAGGACACGAGCTGCGGTTACTGACGCGCTGTCCCTATAGCCGGTGTTGCCAGGGGCCGGGGCGTAGATAGAGGTAGAGGCCAAGGAGGAGCATGTTCCGCAGCTTGAGTATCTGTTAGAGAAACTGTTGAGGAGCCGCCAGCAGCTCCTGTTGGGGAACAGGTACCAGAGGTGCCTATTGTGACCCCAGGACTTTAGGAGACTTTAGCACAATTTCTAAGCATGTTTGGTACATAGGCTCAATCGGGGTTGATTCTTATTGCACCAACTACTTCACAGATCGGTACTATGGGTATCGTGGAGACGAGTGATGTTGCTTTTATTACATTCTAGCTTAAGGGAGCAGCATTTCAATGGTGGAGAGCGCATGAGTTGAGTAGTCTGGCCAATGTTGCTTCACTTTCATGAATTAAATTTTTAGAGGTGTTCTTGAGAGAGTTTGTTCCTCGGACCCTTTGGGATGCATGGCACGTGGAGTTTGAGAAGCTGCTCTAGAGCACTATGTTAGTGTCAGAGTATGGCGTTATATTCAATGAGTTGTCCAGACATGAAACTAATTTTTTTCCTATATTTATAGAGTGAGTCCGCAGGTTCATTGTGGGGCTTAATCATGATATCCAGTTCAGTATGGCTCGGGAGTTGGAGTCGGAGGTTCCATTTCAGCAAGTTGTAGAGAGCTCTTGCCGATTAAGGAGGAATGCATGACCAGGGAGGCTAAGAGGCCTCATGGGCCAAAGACCTATAGGTTCCTATTTTGGAGGTAGGGTACGACATGGTACAGGTTTTTTGGGTCAGCTAGTTCAGTTTGTACCTCAGGCTTAGCACAGTGCTTCAAGTACCCATAGGTCTCACCAGCCACATGGTGAGAGATTGTCCTAGACTCTGGAACGAGGTGTCAAGGTGGAGTATTCATGCTATGAGTTCTGCTTCAGTTGCTGATATCCCTGCTACCGCCAGCTTGGGGTCCATGTTAGGCGAGTAGAGGGCGCCTAAGAGGGGGAGGCTCGACCCGTTGATGTGTTTTCTACAGTAAGGCTGAGGCCACTGCATCAAATATTATCTTATGGTTGTGGTTTCTATTTGTTATAGAGGAGCATCAATCGTATCTGATTCCAGTTCTTCTTATCTGGGTGAGTCCTTCTATTTTACTTCACATATGGGTGAGTTTCGTGATCTTGTTCTCTACTATTGTGTTTACCCCAGTTGGGAGATTTTATTATGGCAGCTCATATTTATCATTTTTTTTATTCATTGTTGAGAGTTATGAGACTAGAAGTGACTTTTTGTTACCCAGTATAATAGGGTTTGATGCGATTTTTGAATGTACAGTTTGTGATTTACATGCTCTACCAGGGTGGGAGTTCAATATATGTTATGATTTTGTTAGCAGAATTGAACTAGTGGAAGGTTTCGGTTGGTATGATGTGCATCCTACTTGTGATTCAGAGCTGAGGATGGGATCCTCGTGTCTTCATGTGATTTGATATGTTTGAATGGGGCTACGGACCGTGGTGGAGTTATATCAGGATGGGATCCTTGTGATTTATTCATATGCTTCGATTTTCCCTTTGTGAAATTAATTCGCATTCTAATACTGATAGGGAGTGGTGCCTGTCGGGTTTGTTTGATAGCTCTCTTATGTGTTTCTCCCTACATATTCAGTCATGTTCGTTCTCTGCTTATTGAGGTATTCATGTTTCTTTTATCATTGTCAGTGTAGTGAAGGTTTATAACAGGGTTCTAATGGATATGAGGCTAATTGCTGGTACTAGATTTGATTATGGGCAACTACTGTGGCTAGAGTTGTTGTTTAAGGCATATGTGTAATGTGTTATGTCGTGTGGTTTCATTTGGTGGGTGTAGGCATAAGTTGTTGCAGCTGGTTGAGGTTTGTACGAATTGTTAATGTAGGAATCGAGTTTTTTGGAAGTAAACGAATGGTGATAAATTTGGTTCTAAGGCTTATAAATATTGGTGGAAGGGAAAAACTTCAGTTGAGATGGTGTCGTCAGGTCTATGTGAATTGGGGTGATGTGGGATCACCCGCGGTTGTAGGTACGGTAAGTTCACTCAGTGATTTGACTTCGGAATGGGTCTTGACATGGTTTAAGAGGGGGAGGATGTAATGAAATGGCTGGTTGTTTTGAGAATTAAAGTCCCACACAGCGACATAAGGTCTCGAGCAACTTCGTATTGCATGTTATGACATGGGTGTGTGGTCGATATTGGTTTTCAGATGATTCAGGATTAAATTGAAATAACAGTTCTTATTTTTAAGCTTAAATGAAAAGAGTTGATCGAAGTTTTTAATTTTGTGTAGAAGACTCCGAGATGGCATTTTGATGATTCCAATAGCTTTGTATGGTGATTTAGAACTTAGGTGTGCGTCCGTATTTGGATTTGGAGGTCCGTAGGGAAATTTGAAGTATTTTGGTAAAATTTTGAAAGTTGAAGTTTTGGTAGGTTGAGAGGTTTGATCGAGAGTTGACTTTGGTGATATCGGGGTCGGAATGTGATTTTGAGATTTGGATTAGCTCCATTTTGTCATGTGGGACTTGCATGCAAAATTTGACGTCGTTCCGGGTTGATTTGATATGTTTCGGCACGAGGTTGGAAGTTAGAGGATTTAGAAGTTCATAAGTTCGATTCGTGATGCGATTTGTAGTTTCGACATTATTTTATTTTGGGACCTCGAGTGGGTCCGTGTTATGTTTTGGAACTTGTTGGCATGTTTCGACGGGGTCTCAAGGGCCTCTGGTGTTTTTCGAATGGGCTACGGGCCATTTTCTCAGGTTTTGAAATGCTTAAGTTCTGGTGTCTGATATCTTCTCTGCGATTGCGTAGGTGCAGCTGCGATCGCGAAGTCTTTTTTGATGACTAAACTATTTTACTCTTCGCGTTCGGATGATGTTACCCGTGATCGCGTACTTGTGGATCCTCTTTTATCGCGTTCATATTCCATGATATGCGTTCACGTAGCACAACTATAGCAGTTGGTATTTTTCTTCTCCTTTATGATCACATGTACTCTTACTCGATCACGTAGTAATGTTCTAGGGGCATCAGTCTTTCCTTCATCGCAATTGCATGTATCTATCCGCGATTGCATAGTGCTATTTCTGGGCAGTAGTCATTTCTTCTTCGCGATCGCAATTGCATTTCCGCGATCGCGATGTGTAAATCTCTGGGCAGCAGAATATATTTTCCAAAATCGAAGGTTTGACCATTTTTATCAAATTTTGAGTTGTAGACCTCGAATTTGAGCGATGTTTCAAGAAAATCATTGGGGTAAGTGTTCTTCACCTGGAATTCATTATATTCCATGATTCTATCTTTGTTTTTATCTTATAATTAGTGTTTTTGAGTTGAGGAAAAATGGAAATTTTTGAAAAAATCTTTCAAAATGTAAAATGATGATTTGAAGGCGAATTGATATCAGAAATTGATAATTTTGGTATGGTTGAACTCGTATCGGAATGAGTGTTTGGGTTTTGTGAAATTCGTCGAGTTCCGAGGGTTGACTTTTGGGTTGATTTTTTTGTTTTTGTTAAAGATTGAAACTTTATTATCCAAAATTGTTTCCTATGAGTTTTATTTATGATTTTAAGTTATATTGGTTAGATTTGAGTTTTATTTATGATTTTAAGTTATCTTTTCCATAATTACTTATCCTTTATTGAGTTTGTTGTGTCTCCTCTGTAAATGCTCAACCTAAAATGAAGTTTTGTTATCCCTTATCATTGTTGACTTATCCTTTTTTGGAATTATTGATTCGTGTTATATCTTTTATCGTCGAATTGTACTTTTGCTGAATCCTTGCTACACATTATCTCTTCCTTTTTGAGACTATTATTCCCTGTTGTTTCCTTCTTTGTGAGCTTGTTCTCCCGTCTCTTTGTGTTCTATAATTTCTAAGTTGATTTACTTGTCGCAATCTTGTGTTATTGTCGATGTTGCTGTTAGTATTGTCGAGCAGAGGGCTATGTGTGGTTGTGAGATTGAAAATTGTTTTGAGGAAGTGTTGTGGTGTGTGGGCACATATTGTGAAAGTCATTTATTGAGTTGTTATGCTTTGAAAAACTTGTTGTTGTTGAGAGAATTGTTAAGTTGTTTTCAAGAGGTTTATGCCGTGCTGTTGTTATTGTGTTTGCACGAGATTTCTGCTGTGCGGTTGTTATTGTATTGCACGAGGTTTCTGCCGTGCTGTTGTTATTGATACGCATGTGGTGATATAAGGTCTGAGTATTGAAACGCATGCAGTGAGATAAGGTGGGGTTGAAACACGTGGCTAGTAGGGGAACTACTAGAAGCCATGATGTGTGATAAGGTGGGATAAAATGCAACTAAATGTAAAGGCTCCCGTGGTGAAATAAGGAAAATGTGTGATTGGTTTTATGATTTGAGACTACGAGGCGGTACCTCGGGATGGCTCTTGTTGTCATTTCCCCATTCTTTATACTTGTCTTTGATTGTGGTCTTCTTAGCATACTATTAATTGTCTTCCTCTGTGTTGCACTATTTGCTAAGTTCTATGTAGCAAATCTAGTTGTGCTTGTCGTTGTTTCAACTTTATTGTTTCCTTTCTTCTTTACACTGTCCATTCGTGCTGATCGTTCTTAAGTGCCATTAATTGTCTCTACTCTTACTGGTTGACTTGAACTAAGGTAGCACACTTGCACAAACATACACGTAGTTAAATCACCCTATAGATTTAATAAGATAAATCTTGACGTTGTTGACCATTACATGTACTCTTGTCTACTTGCCTTCTGTGTGTGAGTTATTCTCTTGGCACGTGAGTCGTCTGTGCAGTTACGAATTGTAATGTGGGCACAAGATGCCAAGTGATTAGGGTTCAGGAATTGGGACCCATGAGCTGTGATTATGAGGTTCAGTAGCTCGTGGAAATGCTTGAACAGATCTGGTGTGAAAGCAGTTGTTCTTATTGAGTTGTTGTTGGTTTTCCCTTATTTGGTTTCCCCGGACTTAGACTGTGATGAGTTACTCTACAACATTATTACCTGAGTACTTCTTGTTGAATATTGTTGTTACTAGTGTATCATTGCAAGTATTGTTTTGTATTCCTTATCCTGCTTAGCTTTATATTAATATTGTCTCTCTATTAGTTCATTTACACACTTGTTCAGGTTGTTTAGCCCGATAGGTGTCTTGACTGTCCCTCGTCACTACTCCTTCTTGGTGTACTCATACTACACTTATGCATATTTTTGTACAGATTTAGGTGCCTCGGTTGTTGTTGATTATTAGTTGGTTGGTCCAGCATTGCTTTTGAGTCTTAATGTAAACCTGCTATCACGTTCGCAGGCCTCGGAGTCACTTTCTGATATTTTTCTTCTACTGTTTAAAACGCATTAACTTAGCTTCATTTTAATCACTTTCATAACAAACGTTCCATCCTTCGAAATTCTTTTCAAGTTTACATACTAACACTATTTTCCTAATGGATTTTATTCAAATCCATCCTCTTTAAATCATACTCTTCCCTAATAGATGTTATGCCTTAATATATGGTAAGCTATACCCTTTTGAACACTAGTTAAGGCATAGTACAAACAGTTAATCCTAAATCTAGTCTAAGTCCTATGGAGCTACCCCAGGTAGATTTTAAGGGGTGCCTAATACCTTTTCCTTAGAAGAACAACAACCCTTACCCATAATCTCACCAGTTAGCAGACTAATTAAGAATATAACCTTTAGTAATTAAATAGGTATCCTAGTATACCTCTAAATATTAGGTGGTGACTCTTTCATCAACAACAGAAAAACCACAAGTTGAATCTTGTTTCGACTAGTGCAAAATAGGGTGAAACAACATGGTGAATCTGCTTGGGACTCATACCTAGGTTCTGACCTTAACAGACTTGGACTAGATTTGGCATTTACATTTGTTTGTACATTGCTTTAACTTTAGGTAAATTTTCAATTATATGCTTACGTGCTTTATTTTCTCTTTATGCTTATTATCATGCTACATCCTTATCTATTTACCATTTTACATATACTGTCATCACATTTCTTCTTATCGAGTCTTGGCCATACACTATCACACACAATGGCACACGAGGGTTGTCTTTTACACCCCTCCGAACTTTCTTTTCAAAACTCTCTAGTTTCGGAGAATGGAATTGTCAGGTGAACTGACATAAATTCTTATTAACTTCAGTCCAACTCAAAAGTAGGAAACACTCTACTTTAGCAAAAATAAGTCATATTGCATAAACCTTAGGTGAGTCGGTCATTGGCATTGACACACAATTAGGAAAACCACCCTAATGTCAATGGGTCGTGCACCCAACGACATGAATTTTGTGGAAAGACGAACAAACTTGATGAGACACTTAAGTATCCGAAGCAAACACTTACCAAAACCTTTCATTACCCACTTCAAAAAATGGAAATCAACCTAAACATCCCTGAAATCAACATGGCGATGGGAGTGCCACACAAGTTGAAGCAGTGGTGGAAGAACATCTGGCGGGAACATGGAGATAATATTCGAACACACTTGGGGGCACTGACCGCTCTATTAAACATCTGAGCAGACAGGGTACTCACTCGCCTACTAATAGAGTTCTGGGATCCGAGTGCTCAAGTTTGCTCACTGTGAGTTAGTACCAATATCGGAAGAATTTACTAGTTTCACGGAGCTGCCATTCATAAGGAGGAAACCAATAATACCAGTCACTATGCCCGTTTACAGGTTCTTGGATGCTTTAGGTATGGCTAAAGTCGAGGTCTGAGAAATATCAAGGACGGATGGGTGACCCTAGATAAGTTGTTCAATATATTTTGACATCACAAAAGCTATGAGTGGTATTCAGGAGAGTTTTAGTCTGATCAAGCAACTGGGAGTGTCTCAGGACAATCGCATTCTCATTGGCATTGTGGGTATTATTGGACTTCTTTTAGGAAGGGTTCGGATCAACATCAACTTATTACTCGTGGTTCTGGCGACCTTCCATGGCAACTTTCAAGCTACTCTAGTATCGATGGTGCTAGCGGAGGTTCTAAGGGCTTTGTCTGCCTGTAGACGGGGGTATGATTTCTTTAAAGGTTGTCACTTGCTGCTTCAAATGTAGGCCACAAAAAATTTCATCCAGAGAGAGTCCACGATTGACTACTTTGTGGGCGTTAGCGATCCGCAGCGACAACGAGAGGATGAGACATTGGGTCGCCCCACATGGGCAAGAAGAGTGGAGGGAAATACTGACAAATCTAAGTTGAGAATGGGTCAATTGGAAGTTGTCATTGTTAGGTGGGATGAAAATCTTAAGGACTTCTCATAAATACTTCATTGAGCTAATCGAACTTTAGGGAATCCAACCATACTCACTCCTACGGGTTCTCAGACAGTTCAGGATGATCCAGGATATGCCTTTATGAACGGGGACAACGCTATATGAGGATGAGCAAAACGTACAGATTTCAATCCCTAGGATATGAAGGCTCCAAGAAGAGTGGAATGATCTGGTCATATTGCCGATAGGTCAAAACTCGTGGTGCACTACAGAGTATTATGTATGTATCAAAAAGGAAGACGAGCTAGCCCGACCAAGCGAAGAGGGTATAGCCTTGCTGGAGGATGCAGTGGATGCTTTGCAAATCTACCATGAGATCCTGCCATATTACCTTGTGACTACCTCAATGCACCGTCAAGTGGTCCCAGGATCCATCAATCACATGCTTCCACCTGCTGATGATGATGACCAGGTAGTGGAGTGCATCCAGATAGAATCTGAGACGAAGCTAGAGGGAGATCTAGGAGAAAAGTATGAGTTCAACGATAACGAAGAGGAGTTGAAGAAGATATGGAGGAAGATCCGAAGCAAGAGCTAGAAGAAGAAGAGGAGATGGGGAATGATTTTTGGGATGGTTACTAGAAGTTGGTTAACTTCCCCTTCTTTCCCACTTTGTACTCGTATCCCCAGTTTTCTTAGTTTCCTAAAGGGCAAGATGTTTAAGCCCATGTAGTTCTATGAATATCAGAAACAATGATGTAACCTTTCTTCCCACTTATCTCAGTCCAAACATTATCAATGAAAACAAACTTGTTTTGGATCTAAATGTGTTAAGGCTAATTGTGTGTCAAACATCTGCAATATAGGCTTGCCTCCGGCAATCAGAGGTCCCTCAAATTCTAGGAAAACGAGCTAGCTTGAATACGTGAATTAACTGCTATGTGTGATCTCCTGCTTGTATAAATGAAGAAACTGATTTCTATTTCTTTTTCTGTTTCATATTTTGTTTCTTAATTTGTTATAACTTCCCAAAAGAAAAGTTGGCTTGTGTCGACTCAAAACTGGGGAACCACCGTACAGTCGAAGATCAAACGGAAAGATTTCTTCTACAGAAAACTTGAAGGAACATGCTCTGGTCATAACCGATAGCCCAGGGCGATCAAAAAAGAAGGACGATACTAGGAATGATGAACATGTGGCCAGGATGGCCGAGGAGATGGAGTTCTTAAAGGAGGAAGTACAACATATCAGGGAACTAGCACATCTGGCCGTGAAAATGCACCCTCAACCACCTCCCTTTCCTTCTTCAGATTCAATCCCCGACTGCTTTCCTTCCACATTACGCTAAAACAACAACACCCCAACTTCAGTCCCCACCACTCAAGTCATACCTCAGTAACCCTGCAAACCCACCAAATCCCCCTGCCCACACTCCCTACATAACACAGTACATTCAAACACCACAAAACCCGCGTATCATAACCAACGCAACTCACACCCATCCTCTATGATGGAGTCACTTTTTCCATCCACCCAAATCAGCACATATCCGTGGCACATTTCGGCGCTCATGAACAATATGTTCCTCCTATATATCTTGTTTCTGAACCTGCCTTTACAGCACCTGTCATGATCAGGGTTCATTATGAGATTGACGAATACGGTGAGATGGAGAGGGAAGCTAGGCACAAGGAAGAGAATTCAGTGTCTGAGTAGCTATAAATCTTGAGAAAACAAATGAAGAACCTCCAAGTCGCCGGGAGAAGTAAATGTTTGGACTACAAGGATCTGTGTATCCATCCAGATCTGGATAGTCCAGTAGGATATAAGCCTCCAAAGTACGATATCTTCGACGGGGCGGGTGGTCCCCACGCACATTTGAGGGCATATTGTGACAACTTAGTCGGAGTGGGAAGGAACGAGAAGCTAAGAATGAAGTTGTTCATAAGCATCCTGACAAGAGAAGCACTTACCTAGTATAATCTACAAGATCCGTGAAACTGGAGAACTTGGCAAGATATGGTGGAATATTTTATGAATCATTTTCGATTCAACACAAAGATCACTCCAGATAGGTTCGCACTACTAATCCTATAGAAAAATCATCCGAGTCATCCCAAAAATACACACGTCGGTGGAGCTTAGAAGCCGCCAGGACACAATTGTTACACCCCATGTTTTCGTACGTGAAAGTACGCCATAAGTGAACAGATGGAAGCTCAGAAAGTGAGATGTTACATTCCCGCATTTTTGTATGTTAACGTTTCGTCATAAGTTAATCGACGTAAGTTCGGGAATGAGATTATTTTGAGATTAGAAGCATTATGCTATTTCAAACAAGGGATAAGTAAATTCGTGAAGGTGAGAGGGTAAGAAAATCGAAGAAAATGAGTTTTGTCCAAGTTTGGCATATTGGGATAAAATACGGGCCGATCATTAATACCCGATATTTATGGACTAGTACCATACAAGGTACCATATGAAAATAATAGTATGATGTATAAGGGTGTATCAAAAATAAGTAGTATTTGAAGTAATCTGGGATAATTCTTAATTATGTGGGTAATTGATTAATTATTGGATATTGGGAGATTATCAAAGTAAGTAATTAATTAATGGTGAACTATGATAAGGCTTGCACTACAAAACGTGGCAGCCCTTGAATTTGCAACAAAATCTATTAGGTGACTCATAAAAGGTTTGGCAAGGTGTCACTTTAACACATAGGTATGGCAAGAACATGAATTATACAAATACAAGGCCTTTAACATTCTTTAAGCCTTCTTTCAACGTGAGTTACTTTCTTTTAACATTCTTTCAACGTGAGTTATTTATATCTTCATTGGGGAGTTCTATGAAGAGTGGATCAGTGATTGATGATGTGATCCATAAATAAATAAGGAAAGTTCACGTGCACGATTTTTCATCTCGCCAAAGGAATCAATCAAAGAAGCTATAATTCAAATTGGCCAAGAATGGCATGGATGTTTGTCTTTCATTTGGAGAATTTCCAAGCGGGTTCTTACACCCCATGTTTCGTACGTGAAAATACGCCATAAGTAAATTTATGGAAGCTCGGAAAGTGAGATGTTACATTCCCGTATTTTCGTATGTTAACGTTTCATCGTAAGTTAATCGATGTAAGTTCGAGAATGAGATTATTTTGAGATTATAAGCATTATGCTATTTCAAACAAGGGATAAGTAAATTCGTGAAGGTGAGAGGGTAAGAAAATTGAAGAAAATGAGTTTCGTCCAAGTTTGGAATATTGATATAAAATACGGGTCGAGCATTAATACCCGATATTTATGGACTAGTACCATACAAGGTACCATATGAAAATAATAGTATGATGTATAATGGTGTATTAAAAATAAGTAGTATTTGAAGTAATTTGGGATACTTCTTAATTATGTGGGTAATTGATTAATTATTAGATATTGGGAGATTATCAAAGTAATCATGAGATTAGTAATTAATTAATGGTGAACTATGATAAGGCTTGCACTACAAAACGTGGCAGCCCTTTAATTTGCAACAAAATCCATTAGGTGATTCATCAAAGGTTTGGCAAGGTGTCACTTTAACACATAGGTATGGCAAGAACATGAATGATACAAATATAAGGCCTTTAACATTCTTTAAGCCTTCTTTCAACGTGAGTTACCTTATTTTAACATTCTTTCAACGTGAGTTCTTTGAATCTTAATTGGGGAGTTATATGAAGAGTGGATTAGTGATTGATGATGTGATCTATAAAATCAATAAGGAAAGTTCACGTGCACGATTTTTCATCTTGCCAAAGGAATCAGTCAAAGAAGCTATAATTCAAATTGGCCAAGAATGGCATGGATGTTTGTCTTTCATTTGGAGAATTTCCAAGCGGGTACTTGGAGGACAATTGTCGCAATTGACGTGTATTAAAGGTATTTTCAAGAGAATCAACTCAAGTATGTTAAGGCTATCCCTTCTTTATTTTTAGCATGATCTATACGACATGAACGAAATGAAAAAATCCACAACTTCCATAAATGACTCTATTCATAGAAATACTAGGGGTGTCTATATTCTTGATTTCCCCATGCAAATTATTTTTATATCTTCTGTTCATGGTCTCAGAAAAATACATATTGATAAAGTTTATCCGAAAGTCATATGGATTTTTATGGCATTCCGAGAAAATCTTATTAACGTATTTCTCATGCATTTCATGCAGTTATACATGTACATTGATCATGACTCAGACAGTGTTATATACGCGTATATATGTATGTATATATATGTATATGAGATATGGAAAAAGGTTACGACGTTATATACGGACCACCACCTGATCAGCTGGTATTCGTTGATGATTTTGCCCACAGTGGCCAATATGATATGATGGGATGCCCTTAGAGGGTGATGATATTATGAGTCATATACCTATGCACGACATGACGTTCATACGCATATGCATGATACTATAATTATTTCATGATTTATAAAGTTATTCAGACTTATAGGTGGAGTCATTTACTCTATATTTCCTCCATGTCTGTTATGCACTTATTTATATGGCTTACATACTCAGTACATTATTCGTACTGACGTCTCTTTTTTCCCGGGGACGCTGCGTTTCATACTCGCATGTCCCGATAGACAGGTCGAGAGACCTCCAAGTAGGCTATCAGCTTAGCGGAAGATATTGGTGCGCTCTATTTGCTTTGGAGATGCTTGTTTGGTTAGTACGAGTTAGATGTGTATTGTTTGGTATGGCGGGACTCTGTCACGACCTTTATGAAAATTATGTATTCTTAGAGGCTTATAGAAAGATGTCATGTACGTAAAATATTATATGGCCTTGCCGGCCTATGTTTAGTGTTCAAGTGGTTATTTTTGTCCTAGAGGCCATATGTCTTATGTATAAGTTGGCATTACCTGTTGTATTCTACCTATTTCACGGCCGCCTCTCCGACCCAGTTATCTATGATAGTATGACATGAAAAGATACGTTATGTTGGTACTCGGTTGAGTAAGGTACCGGGTGCCCATCGCAGCCCATCGGTTTGGGTCGTGACAAAAGTGGTATCAGAGTAGCTCTGTCCTTGAGAGTCTACACTTTGCAAAAATGATGGGAATGATGGTACTGAAATTCCTCGAGCTGGTCAAGATGGGAGATTCTTAAAAGAAGGTATAAAAACTTGTGAAGTACAATCAATGGATGCACTGCGAGCGGCCAGAAAAGCAATCCAATCAGGATCAATCGGTAGCGGAAAGAAGAAGAAAAAAGAAGTCTCAACAGTCGTCCCTTACTATCAACCCAACCCACATCACGGAAACACATCCTATTACCCAAAGATTCATTCACTATCACCTCCTTACGCTCCTATCTATAACACCCAGCCATATTACCACCCCTAACCTCAATACAACCCTCCTCGAAACGACAACAATCCGAACCCACAACGACTATATGCTCCTGTTAGGACCACTACCTACCAAAACCGACCCATTTATGCACCACATGCTCATCCCAATTTTGAAGAGAGGGGTCCTAGAAATTATACTTTGATTGGTGAGCCGCTAGCCAAATTGTTCCAAAGATTAAGAAGAGCAGGATTGATACATCCAGTGGACGGAAGGGTTCCTGAATATCCCTTTAAGTATTTTGATGCAACTAAAAGGTGTGTGTACCATTCAACCGTGTCCGGGAATGATACCGAAGATTGTTTTAAGCTGAAAAATGAGATTTAATTACTGTTCAAGAGTGGAGCCATTTAGTGCACTCCGGCTCCGGCCAATGTGAACCGCAATCTACTGCCAAATCACCAAAATCAGGGTGTCACCCCACGAACTTGGGGGAGAGACCGGCACCCGGTGTCTCTCTTAACCTAGTGTACCAACTTGCGACTGAGGGACTCTGAACATATAATGTCATACTTTGGCCATGGGGCCACATTGCAAGACAATTTACGAAGCACAATATAAAACTGAATGGAAACTAGCTCTGACTAAACATCAATATAAAGCTGGGCCTACAAGGACGTCATAACTACTACAACTAACAAACCAACAAAATATACATATGAGGCCTACAAACCCAACATACTTCACTAACTGATAAGATATGTCTAAAAGCCTCTACTGATGGATGTACTATGATCAGAACAGGGCCCCGAACTACCCATAACATATATACATATATACATAATATGTACACAAAAACCCTAGACCCGACAACTCCGAAGGACGTGGAGGTTACCGATCAAGCTGAACTCGGGCAACACCTACTAGGAGGTCTACTCATCTGTCTATCTGAACCCGCACACATGAAATACAGTGTCCTCAGGAAAGAGACGTCAGTACGAAATAATGTACCGAGTATATAAGACAATAAATAACTGAAAGCTGAAACTGAACTGATAATAAAATAACTAAAAGTAACTGGTAGTCAAAGATGATCTAGAGATATACTTACCTGCTGATACTGACTCAACTCTCTAATATAGTAAGTAAAATAAATGTCCGGCCCTATAAGGCTCTGTATGTCTAACTTCTCGACCATAGTAGGCTCGCTCATAGGCGCTCGGCCATACTAGGCTATATATCTCGGCCATTTTGGGCTAGCTCATAGGCGATCTGCCATAGTAGGCTCAATATATAACTTACCATATGATCAGAGGTGTCCTAATAGGCGTCTTCCCATCGATTATAGCTTGATGGTTGTGAAAATCTTGTAATACTGTAAATAGATAGACCCTCTACTTTCTTGGCTGGAAGAAGACAATACTAAACCTAATATAATGTCCCGATAAGGGAGAATACTGTAACTTATGAGACTAGGATAATGTACCTAAGTTCAGGAATACAAACTTCTCTTTATGACTCGTTATCAAACTCATGTAGTTACGGGATCATGCCATAATGAAGAAAGGTTTAGCCTTGACATACCTTATCACAATCGTTCCAATCACCAAGGTGAAATCTTCTCTTTTCACCTTAATCTACAACAACGATAATAATACTATCATTAAGTTACAAAAGGTACAACTATCGCACAACGAACGACAAGTTTATTTTGTATTAAAATAGACAACATCTCCCCTATAATCCTTACTTCCTCCAAATTCAAGATAACACTAAAAACACAAGAACACAACAATAACAACATATATACATTATTTTCCAACCTTATATACACCATAAAATACTACAAAACTGCCCAACACACCCCAATCTTACAAAACGACCACCGTAGTAGTGTCAAACGACCCAAAAAATATTATGACGAACGAACATCACAAAACCCTGAACTTATGTGGTGTTTCTCCACACCATTTATCCTCCAAAACTCCATAAATAGTATAAAAACACGCAATCCAAAAGTAACACAAAATACACCACAAAACATACTGCTACAAGTGAATAACTCAAACTCACGGCTTCCGATCACCGACCCATGAGTTCTTACAACTATATATAACGACTTTACACACATCTACAGTAGAAAAACATAGATGAAAGAGAGTAGTAAACTTACCTTACGTTTTGAATAACTAATCTCCTATCTTGGTTCTTCAAACTCTAGGTTTTACCTCCAACTAGAACTTGAAAAGGAGAGAAAATCAAGTAGGATTTGTAGGGAATTGTTTGGAGGATTTTTGCAGGGGTTTAGATCTGGTTATTGCTCCCTCCTATCAGTTTATTATATGAATGGAATAGGACATTAAAATGTCTCTTTGGACGACCCGAACTGGCCCATTTTTGAACTCTCATTTAAGCAAGTAGGTGACACACCTACTTGTCACCTAGCAGTCTGCGCAATCTCACAAAAATGCATATATATCTCAACTCCGATGTCATATTGACAAACGGTTTAATGAGTTAGAAAATAGAGTCATAGATCTCCAATTTGATGGGTACAACACCCCGTAAACATAAGTATATTGGGAGAAAATTGCAGTTACAGGTGACCCAAATTTCAGTAAATCGTATGAACGTAACTTGTGATGACTTTCATCGACTTTTGTTCCACAACTCGCTTGACTTCAAAACATAACACACGACTATCATAATACTAACATAACTCATAAAATAACCTCCTTATCATGTTAAGCACCCTAGTCTCACCCTAATAGTACAGCTATAACATTCCCAACTTATTGACTTTCGGCGAAACATTATTTTTTTCAATTCCTTTAGCTTCCCAATCCTCTTTGTACTTGTTGTTCATGATCTTCAATATTTGAAACCTCCAAGGTAACATTATTAAATTACTTTATATGCTTTCAAAGATGATCTCATTTTTGGTTCTACATTAGTTTTTTTACAATGCACTTTTATGTATGACAACATAGGGTGTAACACAGGGGGTTAAAATGATCACCTTGGATGAAGAATATGATTTGGAAGGAACGATTGTCAAAATAGGAAATGAAGAGGCTGCAAGGATCACACCTCAAGGACTCCAATGATCATAGTGCAAGTGAGACCTGCGGTAATAGTTCAGACTTATCAGCAACAACCTGTCATTGCTATAGGGGACAAAGAGAGTTGAGAATACAAAATTGTCCCATACCAACAAAAGGAAAAGGCCAAGATGATAGACTCTGAAGTAGGCCACGGTATGATTAGGTCAGGGAGATGCTATGCTCCTGAAAATGCAAATCAAGCAAAATTTGGAAGAGAGAAGATTCAAAGAAGGAACATACAGACCCAGAAGTCGTAAATGCTAGAAGAGAATTTTGAAAGAGTAATCCGTAGGAGAACCTGAAGAAATCTCCAGCACAAATATAAATCATGGTCTTGCTGAGGAGCTCCTATAGTCATAAGGATGACCTGATGAAAGTACTAATTTGGGTAAGTGTGCCAAGAAACACTACCAGTAAGGCACTGGCCGCAACAATTAGGAAAATAGTTTAAGCAAATATGATCACTTTCAGAAGAGATAAACTTTGTTTCGAAAGCGTAAGTCACAAAAAAGCTCTTCATATCACCGTCAAATATGGGAACAAGGTGGTGTCGCGAGTGCTGGTAGATGGAGGGTCAGGAGTGAACATTTGTCCGCTCTCTACTCTGTGGGAGTTGGTAATACATTTAAGGGAAGTCAGGGAAAGCCACACGAGGGTAAGGGCTTTTGATGGTTCGTAGAATGATGTTATTGGAGAAATTTTTTTGGCTTTGCAGATCGGGCTTGTTGAATTTTCCATCTTGTTTCAAGTAATATATATTTCTTCTTTTTACAAATTGCTGCTAGGAAGGCTCTAGATACACATAGAAGGGGTTGTCCCATCCACTGTACAATAATGCATGAAATTTGAGTGTGGATGTTAAGAGATCGTGGTCCATGGTGAATGGGCCAATAAGCTTATTTGGAGTATGCTATCCTATTCATTGAAAGGCTATACGGATTTGATTTCCATGTAGTGGAAATCATGCAGACTGATAAAATAAAATAGACTGAACAAAACATGGGAATGCAATCGCCGTATAGATCCAAGATGGCTTTGAGGGAGATGATGAAATATGGATACAAACCAGGAACCGGGTTAGGAGCTAGGTCAGACGGGATAACAGAACCAATTGAATCAAATGGGCTGAAAAGAAGGGCCGGCATAGAATAACAACCTCATGTGGGAAAGCTCATACTGGTAGCTCTGGGAAAAGGGTTTTGTGCTAGAGCATGTTTTGGGTATGGGCCAAAGTTCAGCACTAGAAGATGATATCATCGATGGAATGGGAAGTTTGAATATGATTGAAAAATGTTGTGAAGGGACTAACATCAAGACACCAACCATAAGGAATGCCGAACCAGGAGAAAAGTTGCGGAACTGGACAGCTGGTCCATCTTTGATTCGTCGGGAGTCTTTTCGTAACAGTCCTCTTCTAAACTCTTAGACATTCCTCTTTTGATAAAATAAAAAGAATCATTTTTCTTAAAATATTGCAACTTTATTTACTACTTCATTTATACCTATTTTTTTCTTTTCAGTAATTAAAATGATAAAAACCGGCGTTTCGCGATTGTAATATGTAATAAAATCGTCGAGCGTCATGACCTAGATTACGAGGAGTATGGTGCCAGACAATCTCCCATAAGAGATCGAATAGCTGGAGGTCCAGAAAAATTCCAACCTCAAAGAAACAGAAGTGGTCAACCTCGAAAGAGAAGAAGACATGAAAGAAACCAGAATCAGCATTCATCAAGAAGCCAAGCAAAAGGAAAAACTGGTTGGGCTCCTCAGAAATACATTGATGTGTTCGCATGGTCATATGGTGACATACCAGGATTAAGCACTGACATTTTCTCACATAAACTTCCCATCGATCCTACCACACCGTCGGTCCAGCGGAAACCTAGAAAATTCAAGCTTGATTTGAGTTTGAGGATAAAGGTAGAGTGACCAAGCAGATAGAGGCGAATGTGGTCAGGGTCACAATTTATCTCGGCTGATTGGCAAATATCATCCTAGTAACCAAGAAAGAAGGGAAGATAAGGATATGCATGGATTACCGAGATCTCAACAAAGCTAGTCCAAAGGACGACTTCTCTTTACCAAATATAAACATCCTCATCGACAAATGTGCGAAGCATGAACTACAGTCATTTGTGGATTGTTTTGATGCATACTACCAGATCTTGATGCACGAAGAAGATGCAGAAAAGACAGCCTTTACCAACCCTTGGGAATTTTACTGCTATAGCATCATGCCGTTCGATCTCAAGAACGCTGGTGCCACCTACATGAGGGTCATGACGACCCTTTTTCACAACATGATTCATAAGGATATCGAAGTATATGTGGATGACATCATCATCATGTCTTGAAAGAGCTTAGAGCTTTTCGAGCGCCAGTGGAGGTACAGTTTGAAATTGAATCCAAAAATATGCACATTCGGGGTCCCTGCTGGAAAACTGTTATGGTTCATTGTAAGTAGAAAAAGGATAGGAGTGGACCCATCAAAAGTTAAGGCCATTCAGGAATTTCCATCACCCAAGTGTAAGAAAGATGTGATGAGTTTCCTAGGTAGAATGAATTACATCAGTCGCTTCATAGCCTAGTCCATGGTAATTTGTGAACCCACTTTCAAGTTTCTGAAAAAGGATGCTGCCACAAAATGGACAGAAGAATGACATAAAGCCTTCGACAAAATTAAGGAGTATTTGTCCACCAGTGTTGGTTCCCCCCGAGCACGGGAATCCATTGTTAATATATCTGTCTTTCTTCGATAACGCCTTCAGATGTGTGTTGGAACAAAATGAAAAAACTTGGAGAAAGGAGTAGGCCATCTACTACTTAAGTAAGAATTTCATGCCATGCGTGGCCAAATACACTTTGATAGAACGCACTTGCTGTGCTCTAACTTGGATCACCCAGAAACTAAGGCATTACATATCATCATACACTATGCATCTAATATCTCGGCTCAACCCCCTCAAGTACATCTTCCAGCAGCAGATGCTGACCGAAAAGTTAGCTAAATGGAAAATTCTCCTCAGAAAATTTGCTTTTGCGTATATAACTCTGAAATTTATCAAAGGGAAAGCTTTAACTGACCACCTCGCAGAGAATCCAAAGGATGTGGATTACGAGCCACTCACTTTGTATTTTTCAGAGGAAGAGGTATTATTTGCCGAAAAAGATTTTGCAGAGTCATACCCTAGAGGGAGAATGTTTTTTGATGGAGCAGAAAACTTCAAAGGAGTCACAATTGGGGCAATCCTAATTTCGGAATCCAGACAACACTATCCAGCATCAACAAAGATAAGATTTCCCTATACCAATAATATGGCTAAATACGAAGCGTGCATCCTTAGGCTCAGAATGGTAGTCGACATGAACGTCAAAGAACTTTTGGTCATAGGGGATTCTGATCTATTGATACACCAAGTCCAAAGAGAATGTTCCACCAAAAATGTCAAGATCCTTCCATACCTCCACTGCGTAAAAGAGCTATGCAAGAAGTTCACAAAGATTGAGTTCCAGCAGGCCCCTGGGATTCATAACGAGTTTGCCAATGCCCTTGTAACTCTGTCATCCATGATTCAACATCTAGACAAGAACCATATTGATTTTACTGAGGTAGAGATGAAGGATAAGCATGCCTATTGCTTCGATGTAGACGAAGAGCCAGATGGTAAACCAAGGTATCATGACATTAAGAGATTCCTTGCAACCAAAGAATAACCAGAGAGTGCTACTAACAGTCAACAGTGAGCCCTCAGAAGGTTGGCGAATAATGTTTTCCTCAACGGGGAAGTCTTGTATAGGAGGACCCTAGATTTGGGTTTGTTGAATATGTGTAGATGTTGCCGAGGTGACTGGGTTATTGAAAGATATACATGCAGGAACATGCGGACCCGACATGAATGGGTTCACCCTAGCCAAGATGATCTTGAGAGCTGGATACTTTTGGATGACCATGGAAAGCAATAATATCCACTATATACAGAATTCTCACCAGTTCCAGGTTCACAGGGATTTCATCCGAGTTTTACCGAATGAGTTGAATGTGATAGGTTTACCCTGGCCATTCGCCGCTTAGGGCATAGATGTGATTGAACCTATAGAGCCCGATGCGTCAAATGGGTACCGCTTATTCCTAGTAGCCATCGACTACTTCACTAAATGGGTTGATGCATCTACCTACAGGGCCGTCACAAAGAAGGTAGTGGTGGATTTCGTCTGAAACAACATCGTCTACCGATTTGGGGTACCTAAGTCAATCATCACTGACAATACCTCTAACCTCAATAGCAACCTCATGAGAGAAATCTACGAGAAGTTCAAAATCGTCCACCGCAACTCCACACTCTACAGACCACAAATGAATTGGGCAGTCGAGACAGCCAACAAGAATATCAAGAGGATCATGCGAAAGATAGTAGGCAATCATATGCAATTGCACAAGAAAATATCCTTCGCCTTAGTGGGTTATCAGACCACCACGAGAACATCCACTGGGAAAATGTCGTACACGTTAGTATACGACACTGAAGCTGTGTTACACCCCGTAGTATTGTACGTTGGATTTATCATAAGATAATTGACATTTGTTCAAGGACAATATTAGTTTCAGGTTATAAGTATTAAGCTATTTATAATAAGTGATAAGTAAATTCATAAAGGTGATAGGGTAAGCATATAGAAGAAAATGAGTTTCATCGAAGTTTGATATTTTGGGATAAAATACGGTTCAAGCTATAATACCCGGTATTTATCGACTTGTGTCATAAAAGGTACCACATGACCATGATAGTAAGGTATATAAAGTGTGTTAAAAGTGAGTAGTATTTTAAGTAATTTGAGATAATTCTTAATTATGTGGATAATTGGGTAATTATTGCTTTTTAGTGGAATATTAACTAATTAAATTAGCATATTTGGATAGGCTTAATAAGCCCCCAACGTGTCATCAAGTAAATATGGATAAAGACCAAGTAAATGAATCTTACACCATGTATAAAGGTGACACTTTTAAAGGAATTTGTGGCCAAGTCATCTCTAAAGTAGGGCCCAGACCCACTAAGCTTAAAAACCCCTCTAAATCACTTAAGTGAAATACATATATTTCTGCAATGTAAGGAAGAGAGCTTCAAAAATTCATACAAGACTAATTAATAATATAGCAGCGTGAAATTATGATAAGGGAGTACAACACAATCTGTCTCGAGAATATCACACAGATTTTTCCCCGCTTTGATCCACCGTTACATGTTTTGTCGCGTTTGACGAGTGTTGGAAGGATTGTCAAGAGAATCGCCTCAGGTATGTTAAGACTATCCTTTCTTTCCTTTTGACATGATCCATACGATACAAGTGTTTACCTTGAAAATGATAATTACAATTATATTTTGATTTTGTGGTTCTAAAAATACGTGATCTATTTTAATACTAGTTTTTTAGGAAGTAGATGCTAACTAAGAAGTGAAAAAATGAAATAAGAGTAATGAGTTTATACAAACCGAGCAGCGGAGAGATGAGGTCTCGAGGTCGATCGGAATGGGCCTCGAGGTCGAGCTTAGGATCTTGACAAGGGGCTATCGAGAATGATATAACAGTATTAAAGGCCTCGAAGATGGCCTATTTGTGATTAATAACGAGTAATAAATGAAGAAGAACTAATAAACACAATAAATGAAAGACAATTAATCAATGAAACAATTGTAGAGAATGTTTTAGATAGAGAGTAGAGGATGTTCTTGTTCTTGTATTGAATGTTATATGTTTTACAAAGTGACAAGGGTCCCTTTTATATATGAGGGAGAATCCCAACATATTACATGTGTAATTAATACAAAGAGAGATGGTTGGTACAACCATTTAATGCCACGATACAAACTTGTACTATTCTACGTACTTTTTCAGCTTTAACCACGTGCTTTTTGATAATTTCCCGCCTTTCCACGTTGGTCTTTGATTTGCACTGCCCCGAGGTAGAGGACCTTCAATATGCCCCCTCGATGCCAAAACTCGAACCTTTGAGCCTTCTGAGTGCCGTAATGATCGTAAAATCGGGCTCTCCAATTTTAGCCGTATACTGATAGTCCCCGTGTTTCTTAGATTGAAGTGATAAGAAACGGTTTTGACTTCTTGCCTCTTCGAAGTCCCTATTATGACGCCAGTCTCCTCAAAGCATTAAATGATGTGACATAAAAAGCTGCGCAGAGGTCGCCGTCAACACAATTCTCGAGAAGCCCAGGAACCGTTATTGGTTAGACCTTTCCGCTTCAATGCATGCCCAAAGGGACTATATAAATACTTCAAGCACTCTCCCTTTTACTAAGTGTTTCCCACTCTTATCTTCTATCTGTGTTTGCTTCTTTGTCTTCTCTGTTCAAAACTTAGTTATAACCATGGCAAAACTTTCCAAAACTACCGTACCTCAAAAGGAGGGAGTCTCTTCTTCATCACGCCTGTCTAAGGGAAAGTCAAGAACTCCTCCTACCATCGAGCAATGCGTCCCTGGCCCTTTCGACACCATCTCCAATTTCACGATTGAAAAACCCCCTTCTACACAGGGAAGATACGAGCCCATGTCTCGATATATAAGTGTAGTATCTTATACAGAGAGGGTAAAACTTGACTGCCATTGGGGGGAGGCGGCCCGAGTCGAAATTGCTACAGCTGACGAAAACATAGTCACGCATAAGGCTGGGTTTCTCAGCGTATATACATACCCTTTTACCTTAGGCCCCGTAGATTCTTCCTCTCCATCGATTGACCCGACGATTCTCAATTTTTGTCATCAATATCGAGTGACACTCGGTCAGATCTATCCTTTTTTTTGGAGGATTTTATATATGATTCGACACATTACCAACATGGTCGAGGGAATGACTTTCACCCTTGACCATTTGATCAGATTATACAGGCCTAATTAAACTGCACCGTCGACCTGCCAAGGCGTTCTTCGCCTCCATCGACGAGGATAAAGATAAGGGATGGATGAACCAATTTGTTAGAATCAGAACTTATGACATCATCCCTGCTGATAGAATGTCGTTCCCAGAAGAATGGAATATGAAACGTAAGTACCCCTGAATTGAGTATGTTTTGCCATCTCTTTTTCTCTTTGGCTCATTTTCTTCTAATTATGTAGCCACCGTTTGGTTTCTTGGCGTGGTCCAGGACCTTTCGGGGAGACTCCACTTTTCCATACTACAAACGTGTATGGCGTGAGCTGGCTAAAACACGGTGGCAGGCTAAGAACCACGGTATGCTCTTGGTGTTATTGTTTTCTCATTCTTTGTGAGTACTTTCGATGGTGGTGGTTTTTTTTATATAACACGCTTGTGAAAGCCTTGGTGAAGGTGTGTTGACGAGACCGCCCCTACCCGGCAAGGAAGAGGCTCCGAAGACCGCCAGGACAAGAAAAGGAAGAAGGAGGCCTCAGTGGAGTCTCTAAAATCCAAAAGGGAAAAGGCCCGGAAGCCCAAGACCGATGCCACAGTCTTATCCTCAATGGACGCTGAGAGCCTGCGAGCCGAGGAAGAGAGTGATGATACCTTCCCTTTGGTACAAAAGGCAAAATGAAGCGCTGATGCTTTGAGAGTTGTTGGGCGATCGTCTGCTGAGTTGGAGGCGGCCGATGCGGACCCACCCTGTGTTGAGGTAACCCTCAAGGAGGGTTCGGGTGCAGTCCCCGAGATGCTCGTCGGACATGGAACATTCTGTGTTGATGAGCTCGGAGGGCTTGCTACTGGAGCTTTTCGGGGTCGGGAAGAAGCCTCGATGGAGGCTGATATTGCCGGTGGATTTCACTCGGGCCCGTCGTTTTCTCCAAGGGAGATTCGAGATGCCCAAGTCAGGAATGTTCCCGGTTTGGAGACCTCTCATGGAGAGGTTGATGCATTTAGAGACTATTTTGAAGGTGTAGAGGAGGATACAAATGTTCATACCCCTGTTGCCCTCGAGGAGGACGAGAGGCTCCAAAAGCAGGTCACATTCTCAAAATAATATGCTGTTCTTTGGTTTTCTATTCTTGCTTTCTGCTTTTCTTCCTCTGTGCTACAGGTCAAGAAGCTGTATGACCAAGCCTTCTCCAAGATGCAAGATGAGTTGAATCATCATGGAGAGGAGCTTGAGAAGCTTATGTCGGAGTCAGTCGAGCTGGAGGCTCTGTGTGCCCGAAAAGAGGACGAATCGATCAACCTCCGGGAAAGCTCGGAGAGAGCGCTCTAAGAGAGAGCCAACTTCATCGAGCATGTTTTATTGTACCCACAATTTTATTTTTAATTTGCAATGCTTGGTGCTGATCGACTTATTTTCTGTGCTTTTCAGATTAGGCAGAAGGATGCCCTGGTAAAGCGGCTCCGAGAGGATTTTGCGGCTAAGGAAGCCGAAATCCTTGAGCTGGCTCGGCTGAATAATGCTGTGGCTTCGGAGAGGAACGTGCTTTGGGGGAAGCAATCCCCGATCCAAGTCCTTCTTTGAGAATCTCAGGAGGAGGCTGCTGCACTGTTTGCGGCCAAGTCTGAGGCCGATGAGTTCGTCTCCTCATATAAAAGGGATGCTGCTGCTACGAATGACCGGGTTAGGGAGGTATCCGAGAAGGCCGAGCTAAAGCTTGCTCGGGCAGTTGCTCATGCCCGCATAAAAGCCATGAGACAAGCCCTCGAGGAGGTGACCTCTAAGGGTGTCGATTTCTCTGCCGAGATCGAAGAAGACAGGGTCCTGTAGGAGGAATCGGCAATGCCAAATACGTCAAATGAGGGCTCTAAAAGCGGCTCGGACAACAACGAAGGCGAATAGTAGATTCACCTACTATTTTCCTTTTCTCCTTTTCTGTATATGGGACCCTCGGGGGGGGGGGGGG
>ML391632.1:35717-81076 GCA_005239525.1 Nicotiana knightiana
CCCCGGGGGGGGGGGGGGGGATTTTTGTAAAAATACCCTTGTAAATGTATTTTTGAAATAAAATATCTCTTTGTTACATATCTCCAAACTTTTCCCTACAATGCTTAAGAAAACGTTGACTTTCAAGCTTTGATTTTAGCCCTTCGGAACCCGTACTTGCAGTAGTAGATCCCCTCAAGATCGGACACCTTCTCGAGGCTAGGTCGGCATGGGGGCTTCGATCCCTTGCACGCTCTGTGATAGTGTCATTTATGTGACATGACCGTGAAGTGACAAGGTCGCTCGACCGGTATAATTCCCAAAAAGTTATGACAACTTTTCCAGAATTAAATGGCTTTCAAATTAGTTGAATAGCCACTGCTTGCTCTGTATATATACGTGCTTCCTCTTTATTTTAAGTCTTGAAACTTTGCAAAACTAGCTTTTCTTTCAACGTTCTCTCCCTTTTCTCATCTCGCAAAACTATTTTCATTTCTTCTTCTTCACCTTTGATTGAGTAGTTATGGATGCCATGCCCGAATTCGTTCACCAAGAAGAGGAAAACCTTACCTCTGCATCTTGCCCGGCCGGTGGTACACCTCCGACGTACGACGAGTTAACTTCGATATGCTTTGCTTTGAAGAAAGATTTTTCACTAGAGAAACTCTTCGACGCCTCGGGCTATCGAGAGCATTTGTCGAGGTTCATCCGATCGATAGAAGAAAACCACCTCGAGGCCGTAAGGAGAGACTGCGTCTAGGGGAAAAATGTGATGCTGCAGATGCCTTCTCGAGAAGAGAACATCATGACCTATGTGGAGGGATTCTTGAACGTGTATACGTACCCATTTACATTGGCCCCCCTTCACCGCCTTGTGCTCGAATTCTGCAAGAGGTACCGAGTCACCCTGGCTCAAATTCATCCGTCCTTTTGGTGGATAGTGCTGATGATGAGGTATTTCACTGAAAAGGCTGAGCTCGACTTTACCCTTAGCCACCTTTTTAGATTATATTGGCTCAGCATTGTCGAGGCCTGATTGTGCTACGACGCTGATCCACCAAGCCCTTTATTGTCAGTGAAAACGAGGACTGGAACCGAGGATGAATGAGTCAGTTTCTCTGAGTGAGGACCGTGTATATCATTCCTGCAGAGTTCCTGCCATTCCCCGAGAAATGGAACTTTAAACGTAAGCTACGTCGTATCTTAGCGCTCTTTACTTTGGTTGATTTATAAGAATGTTTATTTCTCTTTCTCAGCGGTCCTGTGGATGCCGGAAGAGATCCCCAATCTTGCTGACTGGACTTGGAGGCTGGCAGCTTCGTCGTACTATGACGAACGCAAGTGGCGATCTGTCGAAGCGCAGATGGGAAACAAAGCACCACGATATGATCCAAATGATTGCCTTTTTATGAATGCTTCCTTTTATATGTATTAAATCTGCTACCACAAGTATTCGTGGATTCTCGGAGATGAGGTCGTGCCCCTTGGAGGAGAGGGAAGGACCATCGGCTTCGGAGCCGAGGGGGGATAATAAGAGGAAAAGGTCCTCGATGGATGAGGAAATTCTCACCGAGGCGGGGCCTGTTCAGAGACACAAAGGATATGCCGTCGCTCGAGAGGACTTCATATGTGTTGGTTATTCCGTGGATATCAGCTCTCCTCGGGAGGATGGTTCTTCGTCTACGGCTCGGGCCAGGGGGCCTCCCGAGGTTGCCGATTTTGCTAGGCCTGAGACCTCTAGTTTTGAGGGAGAGGTTCCCCGAGAGGGAAGGATCAAGAGTCCTCCACCATGGTCTGCTTCGTCCCTCGAAGGTACTTCGATGGACGTTCAGGGCCAGGGGCCGCCCGAATCAAGTGGGGTCTCGAGTGGTCATTCCCCTATTGCGAGCGGTTCAACTAGGGCCGATGGGGCCAGGTCAGTAGATGCCTGCCTAACTTTTGAAGCGGCTCAACGACTCTGTTCCGTGGTGAGTTTTGATCGGCTTTGTTCGCTTTTCAACTTTGAATCTTCATTCTTTGAACTGAATTTTCTTTTCCGTAGGTTTTTGACAAGCTCAAGTTCGAGTTGCTTCGTTGTGAGACCAGGTTGCGGGAAGCTTTGGGCAAGGAAAAATCTCCCAGGTTTCTTTGCAATAAGAAGATGAAAGAGTTAATACATCTTCGGTCAGAGATGCATCGGAGTCAAAATTATGAAGGAAATATCGAGTGTCAGGTAACCTCATCCTGAAGGAGTACATACTTCCTTTCCCGCATTTGGAAACTAATGTTTCGGTAATTCAACTGCAGAGAAAAACGGAAACGCTGGAATGCCTTTTGGGCGAGGTCGGGCAAATGAATTTCGAATGCCATGCTTTGAAGGTGCAGATAGGCGTTCATGTTGTGGCCCAAAGGAATGCCTTGGCTAAGGCCTGTTCCCTCGAGGTACAACTTCGTAATGCTCGAGAAAGTACCTTGATTCAGACGAGCATGATTGCCAAGCTCGTGACTGATCTTTTGAATATGAAGGCCGAGGTCATGGATGCCCGGACTGAAGCTGAAGAAGTTCGAGCGAAGGTGGCCGTTTATTTGAAAGATGCTGCTGATGCTCGGGCCGAGCTGAGGGGAGCCTTTGATAGAGAGAGGAGGGGCAATGAGTATGCCCGGTGCAGGTCTCGGAGGGAGACCCTCGAAGAGATTTATGCTAGAGGCTTTGATCTTTCGGAAGAGATAAAGCAGGCCGAGGTAGATGAGATTGACGCCAGGTTTTTCCTTTCCTCTTGAGCTGATGCTGACATTTGAAGACCGCCGTGGGAGCTGGTCCAAGGGGCCATCGAGGGAGCTGGTCCCTAGAGTGGACTAGATTTTCTTCTTTGTTGTTTGCATAAGAATCCTATTGGAGCATTGTAAATATGTATTTGTAATACACACATATATATATGAAAGATTCTTTGGTTTCTCTGACTCTCTTGTTGATGATTAGCCCGATTAATTGGACTTTGAGATGAAACCCTTGGGGTTATAAATTGGCCCTGAGGATTTTTAGGCTGGCGACTTGAGCTATTACATATTTGGCCCTTAGGCGCTTTAGTTAACCGTTTCGGGCTTAGTTTTCGAGTCGGGTTTCGACTCGAGCTCATCGACCCTTAGGTTTTTAAATCGGCCCTGAGGAGCTTTGGGTTTCTAGGACCTGTAGCTAGCGACTTGGGCTCTTACGCGTTAGGTCGATACGACCTTCGGTGTAGCTGGCGACTTGGGGTCTTACGCATTTGGCCCTGGGGCGCTTTAGCCATTTTGGGCTCAGTCTTCGAGTCGGGTTTCGACTCGAGCTTATCGACCCTTAGGTTTTTATATTGGCCCTGAGGCTCTTTGGGTCGGTATGACCTATAGCTGGTGACTTGGGCTCTTACGCGTTAGGTCAGTACAACTTTTGGTGTAGCTGGCGACCTGGGCTCTTATGAATTAGGTCTGTATGACCTTTAGTGTAGCTGGTGAATTGGGCTCTTATGCATTATTTCGGTACGACCTTTAACCGGTTCTTTTTGAAGTGTTTTCGAAGTAAGTGGAGGCCTGTGATTTTATGGCAATAGTGGGACGTCTCCGAGTCAGGTTAGTTTGGCCGGAGCAATATGATGGTGGTCATTGTATTTGGCCGTACCCTTTTGGTCCCCGAGCGAGATAGTCTCGGTGTTTATATTGAGGGTATGCCTTTTTAGGGGTCTTACAAGTTCGAATATATAGCCTTGACTTTGGAATGGATGTAAGTCTTGATATGATCTTAATATGGTTTTGATGAATAATAAATAGTTTTCAAAAAATTACGTCTTTTACAGATATTTGTTGTATTGATATACATGACCGTAAATGTGTAAAGCAGTGAAAGAACCATGTCAAATATGGAACTAGATAATCTGAAGCCACTGATCGGAAGCTATAAGCTAATTCTAATGTAAATGGATTCATTTTGTGGGTTGAAAATATGGTAATAATTGGATATGTCAATAGAGATTCATTAATTTTGAGAATACTTGCATGTAAAGCAAAAGCATACGAAGAAGTCTTTTAAGGAAATAAAACAGAATCCTTTAGGATTTATTTTCCTTAAGATGTAATAAAATTCTTTTAGGTATAGTAGCTAAAATTATAAAAGTATTCGGCCAACCCCACACCTTTATAGCATCATATTGCTTTCACTAAAGACTAACTCTATTCTCAAAATTCAAAAACATTTATTCAAGGCAAATAGTAATTTATAGCGAAAGGTGCTTTAAAGTGTTCGAGCTATTCAACAGAAGAACCAGGTTTAGAAGATGAAGCTACTAATGTTCTTTAGTTATTTAGGGTTCAATCATTATTCTTGAATTGTAACCTATTTTGGTTTTGAGAATCGTATTGTTAATTTATCAAATATGCAGAGTTTAATTAGCTTTCTTGGCTAGAGATTATAATCATAAAATGGGCAGCTACAATTGGGTTGATTATAGGGGTTAAGGTATTAGAGTTAGTCTCTTTGGTTATTAAGTTATAACCTAAAATCTCTCTTTGATATTAGTGAAGTTTTGAGCAAAATCCTACGATGGTAGTTTGTGATTTTTACTCCCTTGAGCTAGTAATTTTCCACGTACAAATTATTGTGATGTTTCATTTTCGAATTTTGCTTTGCATTTAAGTCTAGAATTCTTAGGCTAAAGAACCATGTTCTTGAACATGCAAAAATTGGGTACGACATAATTCACGCCTCTCTTGTATGTTAGTGCATCCTAAAATAATAATTTTTATTAGAGCATGTTCTTTCAGCTGAAGGCTAACACCCTGAACAAATTCGCAGTGGATGCACCTCTAGGCGTTCAAGAAGGACAATTATCCACAAGACCACCAGTGTTCAATAGAAAGCACTATGGATGGTAGAAAGAAAGAATGTGTGATTTTCTGTAAACCAAAGACTTAGAATTCAAGGACATTATTCAAGAAGGTCCTAAGGTTCTATAACGACTTGGCCGGTCATTTTGAGAATCTAAGTTGTTCAGCAGCATATGGTCTTGTACAACATCATATTATGTGTATCGACTTGCGAGTGTAGTTGAATTCAGTTACCGGATGATTTAGAGGCGAATTGGAAGAAGGATTCTAGTTTTGGGAGCTTAAGTGGTGAGAATTTGACCGGAATAGGAATTTTGTGTAAACGACTCCAGAATGAGTTTTGGATGTTCTCAACAGCTTCGTATGGTAATTGTGAACTTTGGCGTGCGTCCAAATTTGTATTTGGAGGTTCGTAGGGTATTTGAGGCATTTCGGCGGAAGTTGGAAAAGTTGAAGTTTGGAGGATGAAGAGGTTTGGCCCATAGTTGACTTTTGTGATATTGGGGTCGAAATGCAATTTCGAGAGTTGGAGTGGTTCTGTTATGTTATTTTGGACGTGTCTGCAAAATTTGACGTTATTCCAGGTAGGTTTGATTGGTTTCAACATGAGTTTTCGAAGATATAAGATTGGAAGTTCATAAGTTTGATTCATGATGCGATCCATAGTTTCATCGATGTTTGATGTGATTTGAGACCTCGAGCGGCTCCGTGTTAGGTTATAGAACTTAATTGTGTGTTTAGACGGGGTCCCGAGGGCCTCGGGTGTGTTTCAGACGAGTTTAGGAGGTTTTTTATAGTCTTGGTCAGATCTGGTTCTGGTGTCTCGCACTTGCGACACTTTGGAGCGCAGGTGCGGCTCCGCTTCTGCGTGATCCTGGTCGCTTTTGTGATCTTTGAGGTCTGGGACCCAGCCCGTTTCTGCGGATGCTGGCACGCAGGTACAAAGACCGCTTCTGCGTTTCTGTGATCGCAGCTGCGATGGAGTCCGCAGATGCGGCCATGTCGGTCGCAGATGTGAACCTGAGCATGGTAAGTTAAGTTCGTAGATGTGAACGTCTGCTTGTAAATGCGGTTGCGTGGATACGCTTAATTTCTCGCAGATGCGGAAAATGCTGGGCAGAATCATATAAGTTTTTCCATATCGAGGGTAAGGCCATTTCCACCATATTTTGACTTGTAGAGATCGATTTTGAGCGATTCCTTGTGGGATTTTCAAGCAAATTGATTTTAATATATTCCAAGATTTAATCTTTGTTTTTATCATTTAATTTGTGTTTTGAGTTTAGGAAAATGTTGGTTTTTGAAGAAAGTTTTCAAAATGAAAAAAAATCATGATTTGAAGAGCGAAATGGTATCGAAATTTGATAATTTTTATATGGTTGGGCTCGTATTGGAATGGGTGTTCGGGTTTTGTAAAATTTGTCGGGTTCCGAGGTGCGGGCTCGGGGTCGACTTTTGGGTAGATTTTTAGATTTTTGTAAAGATTGAAACTTTATGATCCGGAATAGTTCCTTATAAGTTTTATTTGTGCTTTGAAGTTATTTGGGTTAGATTTGAGCCATCCGGAGGTCTTTTCACCCGTGAAGTTCATTTTAGAGTACCGGTTTGTCGTCTTTGAGGTAAGTATCTTGCCTAACCTTGTGTGGGGGAACTACTTCTTAAGATTTGAGTCTTCTATGTTGATTGTAGTTCGCGTACGCGAGGTGACGATTGTGTGCTCGGACTTACTTGTGGAAAGTTGGATTTTTAGGGTTCTTAGATCCTTATGTTCACTGTGTATGAAGTTGTTCTTAATACGGTAGAGTTCCTATTTTCTAGTTTCACCTCTACATGCTTATATTAGAGTTAATTGCTCAGGATTCACTCTTATTGTCTATTTGACTCATATTTGACTTAAATTAAGATTTTACCTCTTTTATCGTCACACTATCTTTTCATAACTGCTTATCTTTAAATGAAATCATTATTATCTCATCCTATAATTTTTTTGTCTTAATTGGATTTATGGTTATCCTCTGCTGCTTATCCTTAATTAAATTGTTGAATATCATTCGTAATTGCTCAACCTAAAAAGGAGTTCAGATAACCTATATTTTGTTGACTTGCCTTTATTTGGAACTATTTGATTCGTGTTGGCTTCCCCATTGTTAACGTTAATATTGTGGAATCGTTGCTACATTTAGCTTTCCCTTGTTAAGTTGTTCTCATTCCCTTTATATCGTGGAGTATAAATCCGCACCCTTGTTTACTCGCCTTCTATGTGAGAATGGATTTATTCAATACGTGAGTTGTCACCATGATTATGAGGAGTGATGAGGGAACATGATGCCATGTGTTAGGGTCCAGTTATTAAGACCGTGAGTTGTCACCATAATTATGAGGTGTGATGAGGGCACATGATGCCATGTGTTAGGGTTCAGGTATTGAGACCGTATGTTGTGATTTATCCGAGGTTCGGTATTTTGTGAAGTTGTTGACAAAGAAAGCTGACGTGAGAGCTGTCGTAGTTGTTGAGTTATTATTTGTCCCTACTGTATCTGTGATTTCGGACTTAAGTTGTGTTTCCGCTCACTCTTCTGTGTTATTTTTATGGTATTCCACTAGTACTTCTCGTTTTCCTTTCTTATTGTACTTACAGTATTGTTACTCATATAGCGTAGTTCCATGTAGAAATCATGCATTGTTGTTCCTGTACTTATGTTTGTTCAGTTTTATTAGACCAGTGGGTGTCTTGACTAATCCTCGTCACTGCTTCACCGAGGTTAGACTTGATACTTACTAGGCACCGATGTGGTGTGCTCAGACTACACTTCTGCACATTTTTGTGCAGCTCTAGATATTGATCGTTAGTAGCTGTGCGGATTCTTGCTGAGGAGACTCAAGGCAAACCTGCCGTCGCGTTCATAGGCTTCAGGGTCACCTTTCTATTTTTTTTGTATTCACACTATTTTTACTTATTTCCAAATAGTTGTATTTAAAAGTTGTAGTAAACTCTGTAGAACTTATGACTTGTACTACCGGTTTTGGGAAATTGTGAATTCTTAAAAGATTTCTATATCGAGACTGTTAGGTTTTCTTTAATATTTTTGTTATTCAATACATGTTAGGCTTACCTAGTCCTAAGACTAGTTTCCATAACGATACCTAACGGAGGGAAAAAATTGGTCATGAAAAGTTGGTAACAGAGCTCAAGGTTCATAGGTGCCACGAGTCATAAGAGAGTTTAGTAGAGTCTTGCAGATCAGTAGGGAGACGTATGTACTTATCTTTGAGAGGCTACAAATATTAGCATAATCTCACTTTCTTCATTCCTGTCGTTCGTGTTCATTGATCTCAAAATTTAAGCTTTTGTCATTCCATTCTCTCACTGATGGTGAGAACACGAGCTGCAGTTATCGATGACGCTACTCCCGAGGCAGGTGTCGCCAGAGGCAGAGGCCGACAAGGAGTATGTGTCGTAGCTAGAGCATCTACCAGAGTAGAAGTTGAGGAGCCGCTAGTAGCTCCAGTTGGGGAGTAGGTACCAGAGGCACCTGCTGTTACCCCCGGACTTCAGGAGACTTTAGCACAATTCCTGAGCTTATTTGGTATATTGGCTCAGGCGGGGTTGATTCCGGTTGCACCAGCTACTTCACATGCTGGGGGAGGGCCCCAGACTCTCACCTCCCACACTCTAGAGAAGCGAGTTCACGTTGGTCAAGTTCCAGGTGTCATGGCGACACAACTCGTGGTCCTAGTTCAACCCATGGTCAGGGCAACATCATTCGAGAGACAGCAACTTAGACTTGCAAGGTTCAAGAGATACGACCCTTCTACATTCAGTGGTTTGGCTTTAGAGAGTGCACAAGGTTTTTTGGAGGAGTTCCATTGCATTCTCCTCACCATGGGTATTATTGAGACGAGTGGGGTTGCTTTTAATATGTTTCGGCTTAAGGGAGCGGCTTATCATTGGTGGCGGGCGTATGAGTTGGGTAGCCCAGCCGATGCAACTTCACTTTCATGGGTTCAGTTTTCAGAGATGTTCCTGAGAGAGTTTGTACCTCAGTCCCTTCGGGATGCATGGCGCGCAAAGTTTGAGCAGCTGTGCTAGGGTACAATGTAAGTATTAAAGTATGTCGTTAGATTCAGTGATTTGGCCATACATGACCACACCCTTCACCATGATGGTAGCACCTACACCGTCCTTTAATTCCAATGCTATACCCTAGGACTGTGCTGTAGAGGCGAGAAGGAAAGGAAAGGCAAAGATGGAGGAAACAGGTGCAGCACAAGGCATGACTAGAACAGGTAGGGGTTATACGCCCGAACATTTGGGAGGGACAAGTAAAGAAGCCACTTCTAAGCCACCTATCATTGAGACTAGCCCAGACGATCTTTGGAGAAAGGTGCAAGCAAGAGAGTATTCTGTGGTTGATCATTTGAACAAAACCCCCGTTCAGATATCCATTCTATCACTACTGCAAAATTCTGAGGCGCATAGGAATGTATTGATAAAAGTGTTGAACGAGGCCTATGTACCCAATAACATTACCAGCGGGGAGAAGGCCAATACGGTAGGACAGGTATTGGAAAGCCATAATATCACTTTCCACGAAGATGAACTGACACCGGAAGGGTTGAGACACAACATGGCATTGCATATCACAGTGCAGTGCGAAGATAAATTTATTGCCAGGGTCTTGATAGATGGGGGTTCAAGTCTCAACAACTGTCCATTGACCACTTTGAAGAGGTTGAGTAAAGTTTTACATGAGATACGAGCAGGGAGTATGAACGTGATAGTACTCGATGGGTCCTAAAGGGCCACAACTGGGGAGACAAACCTCTATTTACAGATGTGCCCGACTTGGTTTGAAGTTGAATTTCAAGTGTTGGACAAATCCGCCACATACAATCTACTGTTGGGACGACCTTGGATACATGTTGCTGGGGCTGTGGCCTCTACTCTACACCAGGCTGTGAAGTTCGAATGGAATCATTAGGAAGTAATCATTCATGGGGACGGAAGTAACCCTATCTACACCAATCAGACTGTTCCGATTCTAGAGAATAGGAGGAAGTTGGGTGGAGAGATATACCATCGCATTGAGCGTGTCAACGCGATTAAGAAAGATAAATGGTGGAATAGAAAGATAGAGAGCATATTGGCATGGGTAGGGTATGAACCTGGTGGTGTCTCTGTAAGAATCTCCAGGGTATCACTAAACCAATACAACTAAAGCGTCAGGACACAACCTTTGGACTCAGATATCAGTACACCTGGTAGGAGTATAACGATTGGTTGCTGCCATGGAGTGGTCCTTATTACCCTCTTGAGCAGTCGGTACCACATTTGAGCCAATCCCTTCATCAAGCCGACATGATGTGGAGATCTGAAGACGATGAAGTTTTAGCTGGATTAAGAAAGCTGTTCTTGGAAGATGAAGACATTGATTGTATCGCAATAGTTGAGGAGGAGGAGGAAGAGGAGGAGGAAAGCCTCGTCATTCAGCTAGTGGAGAAGGGAGTTGTTCTCAAAATCTGGAGCACTACACCATCACGGGCCCGCCGAGTTCCGGGGTAGCCTGGCCATTAGCATCATTTATTTTGAAAACATTTTTTATGGGCGTTTTAAGACATTTTCAGTATTTTATTATTTTGTTTTGAACAATTGTTTGGATCGTTAAAATGACTTTTGTTTGACATTTTGGTACTTATCAATGGTTTGCTATTTTAGTATTTATTATTAGCCTTTACATTTTCTCTCTACATCATTATTATTACTTATCCTGATGAACCAGCAACTGTGACATGTAATGAGACAATGCAACATAAGGATAGTGATTCAGAGGAAATAGAAGAAGAAGATATAATACTTGAGGATATTTTCAGAGAAGCGAAAAATTTCGAGAACAAGCCTAAGTCCAATCTGGACGAAACAGAGATAGTCAATTTGGGAAATTCCGAAACAGTCAATGAAACTCGTATAAGCATTCACCTGTCACTATCAGAGAAAGAAGAGTACATCCATTTCCTAAAAGAGTATGAAGATATTTTCGCATGGTATTATGATGATATGACTGGTTTGAGAACATCTATAGTGCCTCATAAGCTACCCACCAATCCTATGTCTCCGCCTGTAAAGCAGAAGCTCAAAAAGTTCAAGCCAGATATGAGTCTGAAAATAAAAGAGGAAGTCACCAAGCAAATCAAAGCTAAGGTTCTTAGAGTGGTTGAGTATCCAACCTGGTTGGTTAATATTGTGCCCGTTCCGAAGATAGATCGGAAAGTTAGAGTATGTGTTGACTACCGTGATTTGAACAGAGTAAGTCCTAAAGATTAATTCCCATTGCCTAATATACACATATTGATCGACAATTGTGCCAAACATGAGCTCCAGTCTTTTGTGGACTGCTTTGCAGGATATCATCAGATCTGGATGGATGAAGAACATGCCGAGAAGATAGCCTTTATTACACCATGGGAAGTATACTACTACAGAATGATTCCCTTTGGTCTAAAGAATTCTTGAGCCACTTATATGAGGGCCATGACAACCATTTTCCACGACATGATACACAAGGAGATTGAAGTGTATGTGGATGACATCATCATCAAATCCAAGAAGGGTACAGATCACATAGCAGGCATGAGGAAGTTATTTGATCGACTTCGAAGGTATAATTTGAAACTGAACCTCACAAAATGTGCTTTTGGGGTCCCTTATTGAATGTTGTTAGGATTCATCGTCAGCTGCTGAGGAATTGAGTTGGATCCTTCAAAGGTCAAGTCTATCCGAGATTTTCAACCTCCAAGGAACAAGAAAGTTGTGATGAGCTTTTTGGGGCATCTCAACTACATCAGCCGCTTCATAGCACAATCAACTGTGATCTATGAGCCGATCTTCAAAATGTTAAAGAAGGATGATGCAACAAGTTGGACTAAAGAATGCTAGAAAGCTTTTGACAAAATCAAGAAATATACGTCTACACCACCCGTCCTGGTCCCACCGGAACCTGGTAGACCTCTCCTACTCTATTTGTCCATGCTAGATAGGGCTTTCGGTTGTGTCTTGGAACAACACGATGAGACAGGAAGAAAAGAGCAGGCTATATACTATTTGAGTAAGAAGTTCATGCACTACGAGGCACAATATTCTTTGCTGGAACATACCTGCTGTGCCCTGACGTGGATAGCTCAAAAGTTGAGGCACTACTTCTGTTCCTATACCACGTATCTCATATGAACGATGGATCCTCTGAAATACATTTTCCAAAAATCCATGCCTACAGGGAAGTTGGCAAAATGGTAGATACTGTTGAGTGAAATTGACATCGTATATGTAACTTAGAAGGCGGTCAAGGGACAGACATTAATGGATCATCTGGCAAAAAATCTAGTAGGTGGAGAATACGAGTTGTTGAAAATGTATTTTTTCGATGAAGAGATATCATTTGTAGGAGACGAGATCACCGAAACCTACGACGGTTGGAGAATGTTCTTCGATGGGGCTGCAAATTTCAAAGGAGTGGGTATTGGAACTGTTTTGGTACTAGAGACATGTCAACATTACCCGGTATCCGCAAAACTCAGATTTTCGTGCACCAACAATATGGCAGAATATGAGGCTTGCATATTGGGGCTCAATTTGGCCATTGACATGAACATTCAGGAATTGCTGGTAATTGGTGATTGTGACCTTTTGGTACATCAGGTTCTAGGAGAGTGGGCTACAAAGAATACCAAAATATTACCATATATGTATTATGTGCAAGAGTTGATGAAGAGATTCACAAAGATAGAGTTCAAAAATTGTCCGAAAATCAGAATGAGTTTGAAAACGCATTGGCCACCCTGTCTTCCATGATACAACACCCAGAAACTAATTTCATCGAACCTATTCCAGTAAGGATCCATAATCGGTTGTCTTATTGTGATCATGTTGAAGAAGAAACGGATGGGAATCCGTGGTTTCATGACAACAAAGAATACTTGGCAAAAAGAGAGTACCCGGAGCATGCATATTATACTCAGAAACGTACACTTCGAAGATTATCTAACCATTTATTCCAAACTGGAGGACTTCTGTACACAAGGACTCCAGACCTAGGATTATTACGGTCTGTTGACGCCAAAGAACATATTAAGAGCATGATATTTTTAGATGACTATGGAAACGGACTGCATCAGGTATGTTCAAAAGTGTCGTCAGTGCTAAATACATGCAGATATGATACTCGGACTCAATGCAACAAGTGAACCTTGGCCTTTTGCCGCTTGGGGAGTGGATGTCATCGGTCCAATCGAACTCGCCGCTTCAAATGGGCACATGTTCATTTTAGTGGACATAGACTACTTCACAAAATAGGTTGAGGTTGCATCTTACAAAGTTATAACCAAGAAAGTCGTTGCAGCAGGGATCGTATTGCTTGCCGATTCGGGGTACCAGAATCCATCATCATCGACAACACTGCTAACCTCATCAGTGACTTAATGATATCTATGGGTGAAACCTTCATGATCAAGCATAAGAATTCCACAACATACATGCCTCAAATGAATAGACTGTGGATGCTGCAAACAAGAACATCAACAAAATATTGAGAAAGATGGTAGATAACTACAAGAAATGGCACGAGAAATTACCGTTTTCTTTAGTGGGGTATCGTACCATAGTCCGCACATCAACCGGCGCAGCCCCTACTTGCCGGTCTACGGTACTGAAGCTGTCATTCCCCCCGAAGTCAAAATTCCTTCTTTAAGAATATATAAGAGGCTGAACTCAGTAACACATAATAGATACGAAGTCTCTATGAACAATTAACTCTTATTGACGGGAAAAGAATAAATGTTGTATGCCATGGAAAACTTTACCAGAATAGAATGTCCAGAGGTTTCAATAAAAGGGTCAGACCTAGATAGTTCACACCGGGGCAGCTAGTGCTGAAGCGGATCTTTCCGCATCAAGATGAAGCCAAAGGGAAATTTTCACCCAATTGGCAAGGGCCCTACATGGTTCACAGAGTACTAACAGGAGGAGCGCTCATACTCGCAGAAATAGATGGAGAAATTTGGCCAAAGCACATCAACTCAAACACAGTCAAGAGATACTATGTTTAGATTGTTTGTATTTCTTCTGATGTAACTGAACTACGCTTGACTTGATTCCCATTTAAGAGGGGATATGTAGGCAGCCCTGTGGGTTCGGTCAAAACTAAATAAAATCTTCATTTTTACCATGGTCAGAAACTGGGGCAGAACTTTTAGGAGGACCCTCAAAATTCCAGAGCAAGTCCACTTAGGATGTCGCAATGTCTCTAAAGTGTCACAGTCATTGGTTCATCTAACTTACTTGATATTTCATACTACTATGTTTTAATTAACTATATTCATCAAATCCGCACACATTTTCTCTAAAACCTTTATTTTTATAAACAGCCAGATGCTACCCAGGATAACGCGGACAAGATCTCGAAACAAGAACAAAAGCAAAGCAAGAAGGTGGAAGCACGAACCAACCTTCCCCGCAAAACTCATGATTTTTCTTTGGATGCAGGAACAATGAAGATAACGAGGATATTCACAAATATGTACACACGTCAAAATCACTATCTTCATAACGACAAAGTTTCCAAATGCAATCACATCTCCCGCTAAGGAACACTATTCTATCACTCATTGCCTTTCTTTGCATGAGACTAAGCATTGTCTCCTAATCGCATGAGACTAAGCATTGTCTCCTATTTTTGCATGAGGATAAGAACTGTCTCCCTAATTGCATGAGACTAAGCATTGTCTCCTTTTCCTTGCATGAGGCTAAGCACTGCCTCCCTAATTGCATAAGGCTAAGCATTTCCTTCCCTTTCATGAGACTAAGCATTGTCTTCTTTTCTTGCATCAGGCTAAGCACTGCCTCTTCAATTGGCTAAGGCTAAACATCTCTTTATCCTTACATAATATCAAATGCTACCTCCATTATTCTACGTGAAACCTAGCACTATTTTCTATTTTCTCAGTGCTGAGCTCTGCCTAATCTTACACAAGACTAGGCTCTGTCTTGTTTCGCTTCGCATATGACCAAGCATCATGTCTTTGCATCTCATGGGCTGAAACATTGCCATTTCGACCAAAGGCATCATATTCTGAAGGCATCATCCACATAGACGGAAGACACCATACCATGGCCTGAAGATCTCTTAATATTGCACATCATTATTCAAAGGCGTCATAGTTTAGAGGCACCATTGTTATGGCCTGCGAACATCATTTTGATGGCCTGCAAATCCTTTATCACGCGATTCATGTCCCAGGACATCATGGTCTATGGACATCATCCTCATCATCCAAAGACATCTTTCATGATCCAAAGGGAATTTGCACATCATTATACTTGCATGCATTGTGTTTATGTTTTGCAGGTAATCCAAGAGGTAATCATTCTCCTAACTGAAGCAATCTTCGCTCTGGTTTCCATCCAATACTCGCATCCTGCAATTCTGTCAAATAGGTTCAATCACCATTAGTTACCCACCTTTACTTGATAACTGTCTAGATACCCATTTTGAAGCACATCCATAACTTTTCAAATTCACATTCATGATTTCGTATAAACTCATTTGATATTGTCCTACCTAAAAGATTCCTTTCCGAAGAAAATGACCATTCCAATAACAACTCCACCGGTTTAGCTCATCGATGGATCCAGAACTACATGTGGCCTGATTCTCCTAACGCCAGGGATATGTAGGCAACTCAGGAACCAGGGTTCGGCCTCCATTTTTTAATCACCCCATTCGGTCAAAATCAATCATCATTCTTTACCCGAAAACTCTTACAATGTACCTAAGATCCTAAGAGTGTAAACCGGTCAAATTTCACATATAAGTCGTGCACACACTTATCACCTCGTGTAACCGTCTTTCACATAGTTCAAATAGTACAAAGAAACCAATCCCTATGGGATAATTTCCCCGCACAATGTTAGGAAATATACTTACCTCAAAAGTCCTAAATCAATACTTGAAAATAGATTTTTCCTTTACAATTCACCTCTGCTCGGTACAAATCTAACGAAAATTGACTTAATAACATCATATAATGCAAGCGAAAAACATTTCAATAAATAAAGCCATGATCTTTGTTGATACCCAATTTTTTTTCTCATATTTGTAAAATGCATATATACTTTCAAAATAGCATATTTGCATCATCATTTAGTTTACAAACCTATACAACTATTTTTCTATAATTTTTAAAAGCTCTAAATTAATTTCTTTCTAATTTTTATTACATAAATATCTAATAATTATCCTTCAAATTATTTTGTGATGAATTAATCATCCAAACTTATTATTTACACCAACACGTAGGGTTTATAATATTTTACTTCATTTTTTTATAATTGCATTTGCATTTTAGGCTAATTGCATATTTCTTGCAATAATAGCCTATATTCATGTATAATTACATTATTTGTGGCAAAATAATTTTTATATTTTTATAATGTTAATTTATTATTTTCAATCATTTTAGTGAAAAAATAATAATTTTTTGTTCTTTACTAATTACCTTTATAAATTATTTTGATAAATATTGGGTATTTAAACAATCGCCCAATTTTTAAACCAATTTCAGACCAAATGAATGGCCCAAAACACTCAAATACCTAGCCCAATTACCCCAGCCCAAATCCAAACCCATGTCTAATACCTGGTCGCAGCCCTCTTCTAAACGACTCGCCCGTCTAATTTTTTATCTCAGCCGTTGATCTCTCAAGATCAACGACCATCGTCCACTTATCCCTTTTTAATTAACCTAACTCAGAAACCCTACCCCATTTCCTAAAGACCGCTGCCCCTATTCTCTCTGCCACTCCTCTCTTCTTCACCAAACCCTAGCCGCCTCCCCCTAAATTCCTCTCCTAATCCCACTGATAATGGGATTCGATTACCATGCTCTCGCAATATTTGACCCCTTGTGGTAGTGGTTATTCGTTTGTGTTGTTAACTAAGTGCTTGCCTAAACACGGCAAGCAATATCTTCCGAAATCGAACAAAAAGGGTTCGAATCCTTGATTTCAAGCATTATTTCGTCTATATACGTTCAATACTATTGGGTGAGTTCGATTTTATTTCGTCTATGTTGTCAATGCATGAGTATTCTATCTATTCTTGCGTCTACTACTATGTGTTTCTAGACAACATGCCTATAGGAAATAATTTCTAATGACTGCTCCTTAATCTGCTCGGTAGATATCATGCCTATAGGAGCTAAATGTGTAAAATCAGTTCCAACTGTCAATTTTCTAGAATGCATGCCTATAGGAGCTAATTGTATGAGAATCAGTTCCAATCGCCAAGCTTTAGAAATCATGCCTATAGGACATCATCACTCGCTTTTCAAATACTATTTTATTGTTTATCCACGCAATTATTAGGAAGCGTAATAATTTTTTGCACTTCTAATGAGTTTCACTGTTCCTTATTGTATAAATAACTTAGAGAGCATGCCTATAGATTTGTCAACTGATAATCTGTAGAAATCGTAGGTCTAAAATGGCTTGCGCATATGAATCAGATCATCTAGAAACCATGCCTATAGAGTTTAACAACTACAATCCCTTCAATTCTGAAAACTGCCTAATATGTAAAGATCTGTTTGTGTTCATTTATTTTCCTAATTGCGGAGTCTAATGTGAGCCTTTAATTGGATTTAATTGCAGTCCTATTTGTTTTGAATTGTTTTCTAGTTTTAACATTTTTGAGCAACCTAAGTCAAGTCTGTAACCACCAAAAAATAGAGGTCCAAATTCCTCTTGGACCATAGGTATGGGACATGTAGTGCACGCATAGGCCACGATTTAGAATCAACTAGTGCAGTTTAGGTAATAACTTAAAAATAGTATTCGGGTAGCAAGAGATGATAGTGTGTGTCCGCTGAATAATACGAGTAACACCCCATTTTGAGGAAGTTACGAAGTATTATTTATGTTGCACGGGGTGATCCTTTAGGATAAAAAACATAGGACCCCCCCCCCCCCCCCCCCCATCTTATGTTTCGAATCAAGTATTTGTGTTTTCAAAGTCTTTTGCTAATAAAACTTCCCAAAATTCTTGTTTCTCTCAGTCTTTGTTTATCTAACTAATTCATATAATTCGAGTTCGCCCGGGACCCACAGTTGTGGACCTCGAAAGTGCCTAACACCTTCTCTTCGAGGTAATTTTGAGTCGTTACCTGATCTTTTTTTATGCAAACTAGTCAAACCCGAGTCATATGCAAATAGGTGCCCTAATGTACCTTAAAACCGTTAGGTGGCGACTCTCCTCTTTTAATACCTCCGTAAAAGAGTTGTCACACGTCGAAACCCGATTTTGCGAGAAAAAGGGGCGCGACAATCTTTACACAGTTCCTCAAAAGTCAACAAATGTCAATCCGGGTTTCCTAGGGCTCGCCCAGTCAAAATGCGGGTCCAGTGGTTGATTCTGACTATCCATAAACCCACGAGTTCATATAAGTGATTAGTTTCAAAATTTGAGTCCAAATCGACTTTCAAAACTCAAATTTATGTTTTTCAAAAACTTGACAAAGTTTCACAAAATTTCATTTTGCTACACATGATTTTGATGTTAAAATCTAATATATATTGATGGAATATGGTTATAAGTGGATTAGAATCACTTACCCAAAGTTTGTAGATGAAAATCCCCACTCTGAATCACCTCCTACCGAGTCAGGGTTCCAAAATATGAAAACAAGACTAAACTCCCGCCCCTCAGCCTTTTGTCCAGGCGTATTTCCAATGCGAGGAAACCATCAAAAAAGAGAAGTCCCTGAAAACCCTACTGTCATTGCAAATGCGACGATTAGCTTTCAATTGCAAACTGTGGACAACCACAAAAGCGATCAAAGTGATCACAAATGTGACCAAATGCCCTGCAACGACCCGTCCGGTCGTTCCAAGAGTTTAGCCCCATTTCCCTCATTTCTGCTTCATTATATGTGGTTCAGCTTCATTATGTTGTGTTAGATTGGTTTGCTCGGGCTCGGGGTGATTTTTGGAGAGAAATGAGGCACTTAGTCTCTTATCTTGGTTTAATAGTTGGAAAAGTCAACCGCAAGTTGACATATTGGTAAACGACCTCGGAATGTATATTTTATGGTTCAGATAGCTTTTTTAGGTGATTTGGGACTTATGAGTGTGTTCAGAATGTTGTTTTGATGTCCGGTGTAGAATTAGGCTTGAATTGGCGAAATTTAATTTTTGGCAATTTTCGGTCAGCAGTGGAAAATAGGCTATCGGGATCGGAATAGAATTACAGAAGTTGGAGAAAGTTCGTAATGTCATTTTGGATATGTGTGCAAGTTTTCAGGTCAATCGGATGTGTTTTGGATGGTTTCGGTATCTTTGGTAAAATTTAGAAGTTTCAAAGTTCATAGGCTTGAATTTGATGTGATTTTGGTGTTTTTGCGTCATTTTTGATGTTTCGAAGGCTCGAATAAGTTTGAATGATGTTATGGGATATGTTGGTAGGTTTGGTTAAGGTCCCCGGGGCCTCGGGTGTATTTTGGATGCTCAAACCTGCACTTTTGGTCTTTGGGAGATTGCTGGTTTTCTGGTGTTTTAGCAGCAGTGGTTTGTTCATTGCGATCGCGTGGGGTCATCCGCGATCACGTAGAGTAAAATATTGAGGCAGGTAGATTTATTCTATGCGATCGCGTAACAAGGTCTGTGATCGCATAGGTTGGGCATCCTTGAGCAGTGCGGTCGCGTGGCTCCTTGTGCGATTGCATAAGTGTTCTGAGGTGCGTGTGTGGGATGGATGTTTGAGCTATGCGAAAGCGTGTGTTGGTATGAGAATGCGTAGATTGGGATGGATTGTGCATCACAAACGCGTGGCTGGAGACGCGATCGCGCTGAAGGAAATTATAGTGTTGGGCAGAATGTTTTAAATAGCCTTTTCTTACGAAGTTTTGTCTATTTTCCTCCATTGTTGAGCGGGTTTGGAGCTCTTTCAGAGAGTTTGAAGAGGAAATCAAAGAGAATCACTTGGAGGTAAAATTTTCGACTTCATAACTTGATTGTATGTCGTTTTCTAAGTAATTAAGCCGGAAATTTGTTGGATTTAAACCCAAAATTGGGGAGGTTGGTGCATGAGAATTGGAAATTTCTTTTGAGGATTTGAGTGGGCAATTGTGGTCCGATTTTGGTGTTCTTGGTATGTATAGAATCATGGGATGATGAGGATTTTTGTGATGTAAATTTTATAGAATTTTGAGACGTGGGCCCGGGGCTCGAGTTTTGCCGAATTTCAAGAATTATGTCTAAATTGATAGTTTTTTATTGTGTTTTGTTTCTTTAGCGTATATTGATGATGTTAATCCGGTTTTGGGTAGATTCAGAGCAATGGGGAACCGATTCTAGGGGAAAGACCATCACGGAGTAGCTTTTGGGCTGTTTTGAGGTAAGTAACGATTGTAACTTTAAACCTGAGGGTATGAAACCCCGGTATTTGATACTTTTTTGGTAAATGAGGTGATGCCAATGCTAGGTGACGAGCGTGTGGGCGTGCACTGATAGGAATTGTGACCTGGTCCATCCCGTAGCGACTATTAAGCTGCGTATTTGATTTGAAACCTTGTGATATCTTGTATTTTAGAAATTTATACTTGTTTATGAGCTATGAGCCATGTTTGGGGCCTTGTGCCGACATGTTTATATCCTCAGAGATACTTTTACACTATTCTCCCACTATCCTGATAGAACATCTGTGAACCGAGTATGTGAGGATAGTTATGGATCGGGCTGCACGCCGCAACAATATATATATGTTCTATATTACATATGGATCGGGCTGCACGCCGCAGTAAAATAGACTATATATGGGTCGGGTTGCACGCCGCATCAATATACATTATATATGGTTCGAGCTGCATGCCGCAGCAATATATATGGTGGATCGGGATGCACGCCGCAACAATATAGCGTTTGGGCCGAAGGAGCCCCTCCAGGAGTCTGTACACCTCCAATGAGCGCAATTGACTATTATATGGATCGGGCTGCACGCCGCAACGTATGTTATATGGATTGGGATGCACGCCGCAGCAATATACATTATATATGGATTGGGCTGCGCGCCGAAGTAATATATATATACGTATGGGATCGGGTTGCACGCCGCAGCAGTTGTTACATGGTACCTGATAAGTGAGAGTGCTGAGTGTGAGCATTGACTTATGAGAGTAGAGTCACGAGTGACAAAGAGGCTTTCCCGAGAGGCTTTTTTTGTGAGAGACACTATGCCTGAGTGGCTGATATTTCTATGAAACTACTGTTTTCACTATTCTTTACACTGAGCCTCTTTGTTAAATGTTGACCAATGTTTTATACAAGTTTAAATGGAACAAGACTGGAGTTTTGTGAAATCTTTGGCAAATGTGGACTCTTGACTTGATCTATTACCTTTACTGGTACTTATTTTATGAAACTATAAAGTTTAATTGCTCGTCACTGCACTCATATTTTTTAGATACATTGGTTACTTACTGAGTTGGCGTACTCACGTTACTCCCTGCACCTTATGTGCATATTCATGTACCGGGGCAGAGCGATAGTTAAGCTACCCTATTTGGAGCATTATTCGGAGATTGTGAGGTAGTTGCTCGGCGTCCGTAGCCTACTCTTTCTCCTTCCTTCTCAGTCATTTTACTATACTTCCTAGACTTGTTGTAATAGAGGAATTGTATTAGACTGTATCACTTCATAGATGCTCATGACAGTTGACTCCAGATGTTGGGACTGTGCTTAGATGTTCTAATCATTTTTATTGGTTTGAGATGCTTATGAAACATAATTATTATGAAAATTTGGATATTTGATGTATTAAATGGAAAATCATTTTTATTATTTTCTGTAAATTGGCTAGCCTAATATCAAGATAGGCGCCATCATGGCCAGTTTAGATTTAGGGTCGTGACAAGTTGGTATCAAAGCTCTAGGTTACATAGGACTCAACGGTCATGAGCAGGTTTAGTAGAGTCTTGCGGATTGGTACGGAGAAGTTTGTACTTATCTTCGAGAGGCTACATAACCCTTAGGAAAATCTCACATTCTTGAATTCTTGTCGTGCGAATCCATTTTGTTCAGCCAAAAGCATAACTCTTGAATTCCTTCCATGTATTCGAATGCGCACGTGAGTGCTTGGTATCAACTGTGCATCAACGGCTTGTGACTTCCATGGGTGAGATGTGATTTTGGCATGTTAGTAACGAGCTAGTCTGGAGGACTTGAGGCCGAATTCATTCTGTGGCTTGAGTGCTAAGATTTCGAGTGCGTGTGCCATGTATTTGGGGACTTATATGTCCGTTGATGTCCTTATTGACAGGACTTTGTGACTGGATGCCTATGTGGTGAGTGTGATTTGATGGTTAGGTGTGTTCAGGCAGTGATTTGTGACAAAAGGGTTGGCTGGAAATGTGGCAAGATTTATTGAGTGTTTGATTTCTGTCTCGGTTTGGTATATGGCTTCGAGTCGTGAGTGTATGGGAATACCTCTTTTGTTGTTCAGTTGTGGAGTGAAGCGAATCCTTCTGTTGTGTTATGAGTTCTTGGTGATATCTTTTGGGTTGATCATTGCCCCAATAGCGTTCATGTATCTGATTAATGGTGTATTCCAGCCGTATTAGCACTCCTTTGTTATTATATTCATTGATGGCACCCTGGCGTATACGCGTAGCCAGAGGTAGCATCCTTAGTATTTGAGGATGGTATTATAATGATGCAGGGAGGAGAAGCTCTATGCAAAAGTTCTCCAAGTGTGAATTTTGGCTCAGTTCAGTAGCATTCTTGGGACACGTGGTGTCCAGTGAGGGTATCCATGTGGTCAAACGGGTGTGGCCAGACCTTCTAAAAGCTCAAGATTTCCTTTGACCTCAGCTCTAGTGTTGGTTCTACCATCAGCTTCAGGTTCTTATACCGCGTATCTCGATGCCTCGAGGTTAGCCGTTGTTTGTGTTTAGATGCAGAAGGGTGTAGTGATTGCGTGATAGCTTTGATCTTCGTGAGTGTATAGAGAGATATCATGTCTGAGGCTAAGCAGGCAGGGGTATCTCCTGCAGGTTGTCCTGGGGGTGTGATCCCTATGTTGTTCTGTAGTAAGTTCTCTCCTACAAGTGAATGATATATGTTGTAATTTGAGTTTAGATCACTTGTGGAAGTTGGCATGACTGTTACAATGGTGAATGCGAGATTTACAGATGACTTGAGCTGTTAGACGAGTTGTGTTATTATGTGCATTGTGAGTTATTGTTTGTCTTGATCGTTGGCTCTGAGCCAAGTGAGAGAGTCTGTTAATGATAAGTTGATTGCACGATTATGTGTTCTATTGGTTTTAGTTCGAGGTATATTGGTAAATCAGTTATGACCTGCAGATGTGGAGTCTGGGAATGACTCGATTAATGAAAATTTCTTCGATATAGGTTGTAATGTACTCTATTGGGTAAATGGGTTCCATTGAATGATTGAGTGGAAATTGTAAAAGGTGTAGTGTGTGCAGTGTATGAACTTGCTTGTGGCTTCAAGTGAGTGGATTATTTTCCTAGTATGTTAGTGTGCAAACGGGTCAGGTCGATTCTGTCTAATCTGTCAGTGTAATTGAGATTTACATTGGAGGGTGTCAGGACTTGTGGCATTTCTACATTTTCATGGACTCTAAATATAAGTATCAAGAAAGTGAAGGTAATGGCTTTAGATTCGCTGGAAGTCTCTTTAGGGTAAGTATTTTGAATGTGGTACTTTTGGGGATATTTGAGAGAGTATCCGACAGCTTGTGAGCCTTAGACGGCGTGGTTTTATGCTTGGGTCGTGTGCGGTGAATCTGGCTTGAGAATTACGATATTATGGCAAGAAGAAGTATCAATTAGAAGGTAAGTCAGAAAGAACTTGGATAAATAGGACAACTTGGTAGTAGGTCGGATCGACATGGTAAGAGATACAATTAGTTCTTTGGGTGTTCATGAGGTAATGAGTTTTCAAATAGTTCCTAATGTTTTCTACCACGGTTATAGATGTATATTTTCTACGGGCGTGAGGTGCAGGTGATGTATAGTGATTTTGCTTTTAAATGGGGTCAAATGGGAAGTTCTTGACCTGTTGGGTGGCTTGATGAGGATATATATTCCTGAAGAGTCAGTGTATGGAGTTTAGGGTGCTTCATTGGTATTGCGACGCTCTCTTGTTGAATCGACTGTTGATATTCAAGGTTGCTTGGTAACACGGGAGAATTATAGGGGTATCTCTCGTGTAATGATTGAGTATTAGGATGTGCTAGGTATTCGAGCGGTGGAGTAGAGATCAAATATAGTAATTGGTGCGCTTCATGACTTCGAGACTGAGAGTTCTCATAAACATGTTATTTTGTGATAGTGAACTGTGAAGATGCGAGCAAGCTAGTCAGATGTTAGTATGTAGCATGATTCAATCATTTTGAACTTTTTGGTGAGTTATCTATCTATTATGGGTGACCAAAGTTGATTCAGGGTTATTGGTAGGCCCGTATGGGTGTGTGTTCTGCACCGGGTCGGAATTCTTGGCTCTGAATTTCTATTGTTGAGGAATGTACCATTCGATTGTGATTGAGTTTATTCATGTCCCGGAGTGATCTATGAGTTACCCTTCGATTTTGCGAGGATTGGTGATTGTTAGTTATATGCACTTATGGTGCGAATTTAATTGGGCGTTATAGCTAGATTTGAGTAAGGTAGGTAATTGGGTATTACGAGGTTGAGACGTACTGGTTATGTTCTTTCTTATTCGTGTGGCATGGTATCGTCCGGTTTCCCCGTGGTTATGGCAGCGGACTTTGAGTACCGATGTCGAATTTCGCATGGTTATTGATTTTAAGCAAGGTGACTCGAAGTATTTCATGTGGACCAGCGTTGGATGAGATCACACAGTATAGCGGAGTTATGTAGGGGTATGACCTTTGGTATGACCTGTGGAAGAATAAATATCGGGAGTCGGCTTAGAAATCTGCTATAATTCCTGTTTGGGAAGGGGGAGCTTCATATCTGACTGATCGGACGAATGGTTGCTAGTTTCTATGTGTTTCATTCATCATCGGCAGTATATGGAAGTGTTAGAGCGAGGAATTTCTTGATAAGAGGTTATGTACCGGTATTGGGTTGTTCTGAGCAGTTATTGTGGTTAAGAGTTATCACTATGAGTGTTCGAGTCATGTCGTATACTAAGTGATTACATCTTGGGTTGCGGATATGTCTTGATACAACATGTTCAGACCTGTTCAGTTTATAGTTGTGGAATTTTGATCTTGTATATTGCTTCAAAAGTGGAAATTTGGTTCTAAGGTTTATGGGTCAGGTTGGATTTCGAAATTTCAACTGTGTTGCACTATTGGACCTATATGTGATAGGGTGGCGTGGGATCAACCCCGAGTATGTGCATGGTAGGCTACGCGGCAGTTCGATGGTGTCGGAGAAAAACTCTTGGCACGTTCGAGGACGAACGTATGTTTAAATGGGGAGGATGTAACGACCCTGCCGGTTGTTCCGAGAGTTTAGCCCCGTTTCCCCCATTTCTGCTTCATTATATGTGGTTCAGCTTCATTATATTGTGTTAGATTGGTTGACTCGGACTCGGGGCGGTGTTTGGAGAGAAATGAAGCACTTAGTCTCTTATCTTGGTTCAATAGCTGGAAAAGTCAACCGAAAGTTGAATTATTGGTAAACGACCTCGGAATGTAGATTTCATGGTTCGGTTAGCTTCATTAGGTGATTTGGAACTTAGGAGTGTGTTCGGAATGTGGTTTTGGTGTCCGGTGTAGAATTAGGCTTGAATTGGCGAAAGTTAGTTTTTGGTGATTTTCGGTCGACAGTGGAAAATAGGCTATCGGGATAGGAATGGATTTTTGAAAGTTGGAGCCGGTTCGTAATTTCATTTTGGATATGTGTGCAAATTTTCAGGTCAATCGGATGTGTTTTGGATGGTTTCGGCATCTTTGCTGAAATTTAGAAGTTTCAAAGTTCATAGGCTTGAATTTGATGTGCTTTTGGTGTTTTTGCGTTGTTTTTGGTGTTTTGAAGGCTCGAATAAGTTTGAATGATGTTATGGGATATTTTGGTAGGTTTGGTTGAGGTCCCGGGGGCCTCGGGTGTATTTCGGATGCTCAAACGGGCAATTTTGTCTTTAGGAGATTGCCGGTTTCCTGGTGTTTTAGCAGCAGTGGTTTGTTCATTGCGATCGCGTGATTTCATCCGCGATCGTGTATAGTAAAATATTAAGGTCGGCAGATTTGTTCTATGAGATCACATAATAAGGTCTGCGATTGCATAGGTTGGGCAGCCTTGAGCCGTGCGGTCGCGTGGCTCCTTGTGCGATCGCATAGGTGTTCTGAGGTGTGTGTGTGTGATAGATGTTTGAGCTATGTGAACGGGTGTGTTGGTATGTGAACGCGTAGAGTTGGCTGGAATGTGCATCGCGAACGGGTGGCTAGAGACGTGATCGCACTGAAGGAAATTATAGTGTTGGGCAAAATGTTTTAAATAGCCCTTTCTTACGAATGTTTGTCTATTTTCCTCCATTGTTGAGCGGGTTTGGATCTCTTTGAGACGGTTTGAAGAGTAAATCAAAGGGAATCACTTAGAGTTAAGATTTTCGACTTCATAACTTGATTCTATGTCGTTTTCTAAGTAATTAAACCGGAAATTTGTTGGATTTAAACCCAAACTTGGGGAGGTTGGTGCATGAGAATTGGAAATTTCTTTTGAGGATTTGAGTGGGCAATTGTGGTCCGATTTTGGTGTTCTTGGTATGTATAGAATCTTGGGAGGATGAGGATTATGTTGATGTAAATTTTATAGAATTTCGAAATGTGGGCCCAGGGCTCGGGTTTGGCCGAATTTCGCGAATTGTGTCTTAATTGATACATTTCGATTGGGTTTTGTTCCTTTAGCGTATATTGATGATGTTAATCCGGTTTTGGGTAGATTCGGAGAAATCGGGAGCCGATTCGAGGGGCAATAGCATCGCGGAGTAGATTTTGGGTTGTTTTGAGGTAAGTAACAATTGTAACTTTAAACCTGAGGGTATGAAACCCCAGTATTTGATATTGTTTTGGTAAATGAGGTGACGCACATGCTAGGCGACGAGCGTGTGGGCGTGCACCGATAGGGATTGTGACTTGGTCCGTCCCGTAGCGATTAATAAGCCACGTATTCGATTTGAAACCTCGCGATATCCTATATTTTATAAATTTATACTTGTTTACGGGATGTGAGCCATGTTTGGGGCCTTGTGCCGACCTATTTAGACCATCAGAGGTACTTTTACATTATTCTCCCACTATCCTGATAGAACATTTGTGAACTCAGTCATGTTTACCACTTGTTGTTATTTTCACTGTTATCACACTGCTTTGAAACTCCGAGAAGTATTTTGGGTTGAGTCCCGTGAGTTGAGATGAATTTCCCGAGTAGCTTGTGAGGATGACTGAGCGAGGACGAGAGCCGAGTATGTGAGGATAGTTATGGATCGGGCTGTACACCGCAGTAATATATATATATATATATATATATATGTTATATATTACATATGGATCGGGCTGCACGCCGCAGGAATATAGATTATATATGGGTCGGGCTGCACGCCGCATCAATATGCATTATATATGAATCGGGCTACACGCCGCAACAATATAGCGCTTGGGCTGAAGGAGTCCCTCTAGGAGTCTGTACACCCCCAGTGAGTGCAGTCGACTATTATATGGATCGGGTTGCACGCCGCAACAATATACATTATATATGGATCGGGCTGCGTGCCACAGTATATATATATATATATATATATACGTATGGGATCGGGCTGCGTGCCACAGTATATATATATATATATATATATATATATATATATATATATACGTATCGGATCGGGCTGCACGCCGCAGCAATGGTTACATGGTACATGATGAGTGAGAGTGCTGAGTGTGAGCATTGACTTATGAGAGTAGAGTCACGAGTTACTAAGAGGCTTGCTCGAGAGGGTTTATTTGGGAGCGACACTGTGCCCGAGTGGATGATATTTCTATGAAACTACTGTTTTCACTATTCTTTACACTGAGCCTCTTTGTTAAATGTTGACCAATGTTTTATACAGGTTTAAACGGAAAAAAACTGGAGTTATGTGAAATCTTTGGCAAATGTGGATTCTTGACTCGATCTATTATCTTTATTGGTACTGAGTTTATGAAACTATAAAGTTTAAATGCTCGTCACTGCACTCATGTTTTTAGATACTTTGGTTACTTACTGAGTTTGCGTACTCACGTTACTCCCTGCACCTTATTTGCAGATTCAGGTACCGGGACAGAGCGATAGTTGAGCTACCCCATTTGGAGCATTGTTCGGAGATTGTGAGGTAGCTGCTCGACGTCCGCAACCTAATCTTTCTCCTTCCTTCTCAGTCATTTTACTTTACTTCCCAGTCTTGTTGTAATAGAGGAATTGTATTAGACTGTATCACTTCTTAGATGCTCATGACGGTTGACTCCAGATGTTGGGACTGTGCTTAGATGTTCTAATCATTTTTTGTTATTTTCTGTAAATTGGCTAGCCTAGTATCACGATAGGCGCCATCACGACCAGTTTAGATTTGGGGTCGTGACATGCCCAACCTAGGACAGTATTGCATACGCAATAGAGAGGTCGCAAATGAGAGATCGTCAGGCCACAGTGCTCTTCGTAAATGCGATGAAGGTTTCCGCAAATGCGATAATGCAAATACGACACATTTCTCGCAAATGCGAGATCTAAGCACCAACAAGAATCTGAACCTCCTATGAACTCTGTGAAACTCACCTGAGCCCTTGGGGTTCCAACTCAAACATCAACACAAGTCTAAAAACATAACACAAACTCGCTCACACGATCATATCATCAAAATAACATCCGAAATCATGAATCGGACCTCTAAACACATGAATTCAACATGAAACTCAAGAACCTCAAAAAACACAAATGCACGTCTGATTCCTACCAAATCAATATGTAATGACGTTAGAATTTGCGGACAAGTTCCAAATGACGAAACGGACCTATTTGAAGTCTTGAAAAAGGAATCCAAAAATGATAGGTATTAATTCAACCTACGGTCAAACTTATCAAAATTCAGAGGCTTTAAATTGCCAACTTTCGGCAAAACAACACAAATCAACCTAAGGACCTCCAAACTTGATAACGGGCATACGCCCAAGTCCAAAATTACGATACGAACTTATTAGAGCCATCAAAGCGCCGTTTCGTAGTCGTTTGCACAAAAGTGAAACATCGGTCAACATTTTTAACTTAAGATTCTAAAGTGAGTATAACTCATCCAAATTCATTTTGAGTCATCTAAAAATCAAATACAACCATGAACACAAGTCATAATACATAATATGAAGCTACTCAAGATCTCAAACCATTGAACGAAACCTTAAAGATCATAATGCCCGATCGGGTCGTTACATTCTCCCTCTCTGAAAAAAACGTTCGTCCTCGAACGTGTCAAAAATCTTTCCAAAGCCATCAAACCATTATATGAATTCACCATGCACATACACATGGGTGATCCCACGTCACCCCAAACCACATAAGACCGGCAACATCATCTCAACTGATGACTTATCTTTCTACTCATGTCGATAAGCCTTAGAATAAATTTCCACATCTACCAAGTGCTCCATTATCGCACAAAAACAACGTAAAATACTTAAATAGCTACAACAGTTCATGCATACACCCACAATGTATAACCACACAACATAGAAAATCATCCACATGCCCATAGAAACAGCTCTGACCATAATAGCAACCTATTACCAGACCTGGTACCGGTGAATAGACTTATACCGACTAAAACCTTATTCTAAACCTTCACAACACTGAAAATAATGCAAGAAACACACAAAACTCATAACTACTCATTCGGTCAACAAGCCACCTCAAACGCCACCTAGGCACATACATCGCAATCTAAACCCAACAAGCACAACTCGAATATGACTAAATATGAAAAGAGGGACACGTGAGAGAACCATCAAACAAACCAAATAGGCACAACTCCCCACCAATACCATACAACGGATGCAATCCACAATGAAGAAGCAAAGCATACACAATAACCACAGCATAATCTTACCTTAATATGACCTCATTGCGGCACATAGTCCGACACCAACATACCTATACACAAAGAACACCAGATACCCATCCTCCACTCGAAATCACAAGTAAGGTAAACATCTCAGCAGCTAAATCATTCGGCTAACTCATCCTCGTAGAACCAGAACCACAGCACGTAACAAGCTTCTCATGCATGTACAACACCCAGATCATAAATCGTGGCCAAACCACCAAGAAATCACGTGAAAACCTATTTTATTAACTAACAGAGAGTTCACCCAAGTATCATGACCTACAATTTCACATGTTTACTCTATTGAAACCATACCTATAAAGACATAATCTGGTGCATCGGCGTCTGCCCTGTCAAGAAGAGCGTGACAATGGGTCTGGCCTCCCCTTCTAGGGCGACCTCTACCCGCCTGACCTCAACTCCTAGCTGGCGGTGCAGGTATCACAACAACTAAATCACTACACATTGGTTGAATAACCCGCTGTGACATATCTAATCAGAGTCTGGGACAATCTCTCACCAAGTGGCTGGTCTCTCCACACTCAAAGGAACCTCTATGCTGACATGGTTATGGAAGCTATCCGGTACGGGTACTTTGGGACCTATGGATATCTGAAACCCCGCATAAAGCCTGAAGTGCAAACTAAACTGGATGATCCCCAAAACCACTACCATGATGTGCCTTGCCTCCAAAATAAGGATTAATAGATCCTCACGGTCCACGGGACCTCTTAACCTCCCTGTACTGTCTCTCTCCTAACCTTGCATACGCTCTATTCTACGAGCGATCTCTACCACCTGCTAAAACGGAACATCCATCTCCAACTCCCGAGCCATGCTAAATCGGTTACCATAACTGAGCCCTTCAATGAACCTATGAACTTGCTTTCTAACTATAGAAACCTAAGTAGGTGCATGCCTGGACAAATCACTAAATCTAACACCATACTCTGACACTGACACTGACATAGTACCCTGGAATAGCTACACAAACTCCACGCGTCATGCATCTTGAAGGTCTGGGGAACAAACTATCTCAAGAACATCTCTGAAAACTGAGTCCATGAAAGTGAAGTTGCATTGGCTGGCTACCCTCCTCATAAGCCCTCCACCACTGATACACTGCTCACGATAGTTGGAATATAATAAAAGTAACCCCGCTCGTCTCAACAATACCCATGGTGCAGAGAATACGATGACACTTCTATAAAAAAACCATGTGCATCCTCTGAAGCTAATGAACTGAAAGATGGAGGACAATACTTTTGAATCTCTCAAGTCTCGGCTGCTCCTCCTCAAATGCCCCTGGTCTGGCCTCATGTTGAACCAGAATGACATGCTGTGCTGGCAGGACACCCGAAACCTGACCAATGTGGACTCGCTACTCTGGAGTACGGGCGACGATAGTCTGAGCTCCTCTCCAGGTTTGTGAAGTAGCTGGTACAACCAGAATCAATCCCGCCTGAGTCGGTGCACCAAACATGCTTAGAAACTGCGCCTAAAGTCTCCTGAAGTCTGGGGGCAATAACAGGCGCCTGCGATGCCTGTCCCCTACTAGAGATACTGGTGGCTCCTCAGTTTCTGCTCTAGTAGGCTCTTAATCTGTAGTACGTGCTCCTCCTTGTCTTCTACCTCTACCTCTATCTCGGCCCCTAGTCGCACCGGCTCTAAGGGCAGCGTCATCAGTAACTGCAGCTCGTGTCCTCACCATCTGTGAGAGAATAGAATGATAAAGGATCAAACTCCGAATTCAATAAACTAGCACAATAGAATGAAGGAAGCAATGTTTTCTTATAGTTTCGTAGCCTCTCAAAGATATGTAAAGATGTCTCCGTACAAATTCTCAAGACTCTACTAAACTTGCTTAGACTCGTAGAACCTATGAACCTAGAGCTCTTGCACCTAGTCTCTAAGAATACGTAAGCCTAACACTTACTGAATATATAACAAATTTTAATGAATCGACTATTAAGCATGGAACACAAATTTCTATAATAAGCCAACAATCGCAAATACGATACAATATCAAAACCCGGTAGTACAGTACATAAGCCCTACTTAGTTCACTAGGAAATTTTTAAGTGCAACTATTCTGGAACAGAAATAAATTGTAAAAAATAAACTTCAGAAGGTGACTCCGAGGCCTCCGAATTTGATGACATGTATACTTTGAAGTCTCCACAGCAATACCCGATCAACTTGCTAAGGGTCAACAAACTCCGAAGTACCTTGATCTGCACAAAAATGTGCAATCTTAAGTACACCGCTGTGGTACCTAGTAAATCAAGAATAACCTCGATGGAGTAGTAATGAGGGACATTCAAGAAACCAACTAGACTTAATAACCTGTACAAGTATGAATGTGAAAATAATAGGGAAAAATATCAATATAAAGGTAAGCATGGTAAAAACAAACAAACAATACTTGTAATAGAGAACTAGACGCAATAATTAGCAACATGGGACAAACAGGTAATAACGCCATAGGGTAAGCTGAACACAGTTAGAATTTGGTGAAACAATGTAAGGGGAAAACATGTAACAAACCAATAACAACCTCTTTCACTCAAGATTTATACAAGGATTACCCCGAGGTACCATACCTCATAATCACAATAACGGGTCCCATAACACGAACCATAATCACTTGGAATCTTGTGCCCCCATTACAACTCATAACCGCACGGACAACTCGTGTGACATACCATTAATGCCTCATATCTGCACGGACAACTCACGTGCTAAGGTCGTGACAATATCTCATAGCCGCATGGACAACTCACATGCCAATAATACTACTCTCGCATAAAAGGCAAGTATATGAGAAAATTGTAAATGATCAATTGTCACGCCCCAAAACCGAAGGACAAGACCGGCGCCTAACTGGATGAACCCGGTCAAGCGGACCTGGATTTCCTTTCCTTCCCAACGAGTTACCCCATGTTCATGAAATACAATATTCCATATGAAATAGCAAATTAAATCAAAGCATGGACTTACAACTTAAGTTCATTTCTCCTTTTAACATTTTAGCATTTGATAATCCCAAAAGATACAAGCTACATGCAACATTTTCGATTTAGTCCACAATTACGAGTAAATACAACTACGGCCCAAAATATAAATATACAACCCACATAGTGTCTACGGAGCCTGTAAGAATACTAGGGGTTTACATAGATTTTCCAGCGAAAAGGCCCTGACTATACCTTCAAATACACAACATATACAAAAGAAGATGATATAGACTACACACGGCCCCGAGAGGAAATGGGGCTCACCAAAACTGCTGAAAGGATGAAGAGGAGGCACCATTATCGGTGGTCGGAACTACCTGCTATAGAACCACCTACATCCATGTAAAATATGTAGCGCCCCCGGCAAAAGGGACGTTAGTACCATTGAATAGTACTAGTATGTATAAACATGTTTCATTCTAAGTAGAATCAAACAGTACACAAATAGAGGACAGTCACGGAAACCAAACAAATGCCACACAGAAATACAGAAAACCACAAATGAAAGTTTCACAGTTACTCATTTCAATTTTTCATCTGTTGCGGCGCGCAACCCGATCCCACCGTACAGTCACATTTCACCCTTATTACTTCGTGTTGCGGCACGCAACCCGATCTCATCGTACAATTACATTTCACCCTTATGACCTCTCCACCCTTATTACTTCGTGTTGCGGCGCGCAACCTGATCCCACCGTACAATCACATTTCACAGCAACAACCACTAATAATTAAATCACAAGGATCTTCATCATGAAGAACATAAGTTCAAATCAACCAATAACTATGTGAAATCAAGGCACAATGATCCTTACCAATCAGTAATTCATATATGGTGTTGCCATAATCATTTAACTCAATAAAATCAATCCATATTTACTTTCATCATTTTCTAAACAACCTTTAGCACTTTGATACGTTCAACAATGTAATTAATAGCAACATCAACCAACAATTTAATCACAAAGATTCTCATCATCAAGGATATTCATTCGTAACGACCAAGTAACCATATGAAATCAAGGCGACATAAATCTTTATCAAACAGTGAGTCATATACAGAATGCCATCAACATATAGCTCAATTAGTTTATCCATGTTTCCTTTCCATTATTTACTACACATAATTTAGCACTTAGATGCATTCAACAATTGGATTCGTTATCATTTCTTTCATTTGGTAGTACGTCCTTGCATACCGATGTATTCAACAGTTAACGAGCTTTGCATATGATAGAGTAAGCACAAGGAATCACGCTTTTCACAATCTCATATAGCATGGTGGCATGGCACTCAACTAGGACAATCAGAGAATATAATCATACGTCTCAACACATTAGAACAATCAATTCACATATGCTCAAGCAAAAAACTCATACCAAATGCTCGGACACCAACAAGGTGACTCTACAAAGATTAAGGTTAGCCATATATACCTCGAGTCGGAATTTCCCTTTAATATCTATTCTCAAACCACCGGACCTTCTATAGCCTTCCATCTAATTTACAAGATGATATTAAACTTAGAATTAGGAATCATGAACTCATTTAGGCGTTTTATCAAACACTATGTGATCCCTTAGATTAATAACCCCTTTTTAGTGAAAGATTACTCTAACTTACTTCCCTTTACTAGGTTATGGTATTTAATCACATGTATGGCCTATTTCTAACCCCACATTACATTTTTGATCTCATAATCTCACCTATAAAATATTATAAGTAGGACTTACCCAGAAGATAGTGAGCTAGAGATTAGCAAGCTTGATTTTTGAGGATTTGTGCAAGATTGATGATTAGGAGGCTAGGTTCCCTCTTTCTCTCTCTAAAGTGCTCTCACCTCTCTCTAGATTTAGTGCAAAAATAGTACCAAATGAATACCCAAAGCTTATTTATCAAAGTGGGTTCGGATATGAAAAGTTTCAAAAATGACCCCCGAAGTCAATTATGCTATAGCATAATCGACAGCAATATCAACTATGTTATAGCATAATCAACATGTGGGCAGCATTCTTGCAGCATAATCATTATGCTATAGAATAATCGACAGCATAATCAAATATGCTATAGCATAATCAACATGCGACATCATAATGCTTTTGCCCGATTCTGCCCCATTATGCGACACAAATGCGGTCCGCATAGTCGTTTCGCGATCGCAAAAATGGTCGCAAATCCAGTCTTTGGTAATTTGATCATAACTTTGTGTAGGAATGTCCAAAGAAAAAACGGTTTGAAGATTTGGAAACTAGACTCGAAGAACGTTCATTTGATAGGTTATTCATCACATAATACCTAATATATCATTAGATATGATCGTTCAAAGTGTGGACTAGTGCAAATACATTTGAAATTTTAGCTTGTTATGAAATTTTCCCATTTGGCTTAGACTTAGGCTTCCCCTTGGACCTCACATCACTTATTATATGACTCATACACTAATTAACCACATCTAATTCATTTACATCATATTTAAAGCACATATAATATTTAATCAGTCTACCTGGCACCCCGAAATCCTATATTTCTTAGAAAAATTTTCCGGGTCCTTACATTCTCCCCCGCTTAGGATCATTCGTCCTCGAATGAGAGGTAGAGCTTGACCCAAATACATAACACAACATATCTCTTTTCTATTCTACCTCAAATCCCTAAATTTTGACTAACTCCCAAATATTTTTAGAAATTTCGGCAGCATCTCCTTTGTAACTAGGCCTATCCACCTGTCAGAACCACCAAAAACATCTTAAAAACTTATCAATAACCTGACAAAGCGCCACAATGTATATGCCCATAACACTAATCACAGCATCACAAGAACTACATTAACATAATGACACATGAATATGGACTGCACATTTTTAGATCATAACACCAATAAGGTACCTTTCAAGTCAAAACTAATTGATATACGATCAAGCAAAAATATTTACCTTCCACGACACTTTCGGCCTTCAAGGTGGCCTCTTCGACTTACAAGCTTTGTCATAATACATTCGCGGAAACAATCCCAACCCCTAAACTTACCTAACAAGGATGATATCTAGATACCTCGCATAAGCTAACTACCCATTAACTTCACCTTCAGTAATTTAAACCAAAATGATACACAAAGGATCTTCCAACTACCTTCTTAGACATAGATATATGAAAACACAAATATATGAGAAACATCATACCCCTAGTGCAACCTAATGGGAAATGCGCTTATGTACCCTTCATTATCAATTCACATAACATCTACCGGGGAAAATTTTGAGAATAATCGATTCACCCTCCTGAATTCTAGATCTCTATGCTAGGACCCAAACTAAACCCGTGGTGACCTTCATGATTACTGTAAGATGTGCTATAATAAATTGACCATAAAATTACCTACTGAATATGTGTGATCATAGGATGACTTTGATACGTTTGAACATTCAATACCAAATAAATCTAATACAATAAAGAGCGACGGAGTTCAAGATTGGGCTGGAATTACTCAGGAATCCATTAACATGTTGAGCGGAGTATTTCATGAGGTTATATGTTAAGAGACACGAGGATTTCTATTAATGAGGCTGACATGGTTTAATCTAGGTGACTACATCAATTATCAGATAAATGAAGCATAGTGGGGACTAGTATTCTTAGATGAGGTGGATACCATGTACGTGAACTTGAGATTCTAAAGAAGTGATCAAGTGTGATACACCAGTTGTGCCTTTGAGTGTAAGGAAAGTAGTTGAGCTCAAATGGTAAGACTCTTGCAACATGGGTGTGATTGAGGCCGCAAATGAAATACGTGGTATTTGATTTCACTCCTAGCAATAAGCGACACAAGGACTCTATGCCACAAGCGCATGAGGATGGAAAATAAGTCATCTACTTATGGAATTATCATAATTCAAACAATCTAACCCTTCCTAAGGTGGTGGAATGCCAGAGGTAGCAAAAATTCCCCATACATGACAACGACGTTGTCAATGATCCTAGAAGCCGAGTGAGTAGGAAGCCACATAACCTCATCAAATCCGACTCATTTAAGACTTTTGAAAAGGAGACACACTTTGGTTTGAAATCATGGCAATTTAAGCTTTAACTTTAAGGAGAATCATTACTTTTGGAAGCCATGAGACAAGCCCTCATAGCCCTAGAAAATCGTCAACAATGTCGAGAAAGTACTTAAAATCATTACGAGTTAGTGTAGAATAAGGCCTCGAAGTGACCATATGAATAATTATGAAAGGGTAAGAAGTCTTGATGCACTTATCGAAGAAGAGTAACCTGAGTTATCTAGTCACAAGGACAAGCAAAGCAGGGGGATGATTGTTTAGGAGAAAATCTCACAAAGAGTGCGAGCAATATCTTTTTATCCTAACAGAAGGAACATACCCCGACCCTTGATGCCATAAGGCATAAAGTTAGATTCACAAGGAGAGTTACCAGATGAAAATAGATAGTAAGGCAGCACAACTAAGAGCATCATTTAGAATCAACAAGCTTAAACAGAGTTGAAGACATTAGAAGTCTGTAGTAAAGGGGAAATTTTCCCACTCTCAGGGCGCTTGTAGAGTACATAAAAGTGAGGTTAATTAAATTAGATCATATAGTTAGATATCTAGTCGATAAGTTGAGATACTATCGCATTGGTGATTACGTGTAAACAACATATGATGCACGACAAATGAAAGGAAAGCGAGAGAGCTTATAGAAGTGACCTTTACATTGCAACTACTAGGAAGGGTGGTAATATAAGGGATCACGTGAAGCTAAAAAAATTTTGAAAGAAGATCTATGTATGTAGTCACATGATGTACAGCTCAAGAATTCAAAAATTCAACTATGGCTCGCGACTCTACTTCACAATGAAGCTCCACAACACCCTTCTACAAAAGCCTTGATGAACTTGAAGTGAAGTAGGAACCAATTTAATTTGTGGTATTTATTAATCCATTGACCAGATATCTAGAAGTATTTTAAAATTAGAGCTACTCATTCTGGTTTAGAGTTCAACCTTTAAGGATAGTGCTTCTAAGGGAATAGGATTGAGAAGGGATAGTATAACCGATAGTGAATGAAGCAGGCTCGTAGTTAAAGTAAGAGGATGGATTGACTTGCCCCCGCCACCTATAATCCCATATCCTTGTTTAGTTATGTCAGAATACTGAAAACTCCAGTAATATCAGAGGACTGAAAACTAGTTAGCTATAAAATAAAGGTATTGTTACATCTATCCCATTTTCTGGATTCAGCGGAATTGGTACAGAATTAGGGTGGATCACCATTGATAAAATAAATTGTATTTCTAGATACCAAGGACACAATTATGCTGTTCCTTCAGCCCTTGATATTGGAACTGAGGAATGGGTCAACATCTAGGGGAAGGCCGGGTATGTCAGAGTAGCTAATCAAAAAATAACTTGAGGTTTTAAGAGTAACTTAATAGATTCACGGCTAGTGGAGCCACTACAAACATAAAAATATCAGCTGGATTCGCAGCAACATGGAGCAATTAACATATAACGACACTTAAACAAATATTATGCAATCCAAAGGAGGGGCGAAAATGCTCGTCTTCCTTATAACCAAAAGAAGAACAACCTTCAAGAATAAGACAAGCAACAAGAAAAAGTAGCACGATCCAGCTACATAGAGGCTCGACGGTCCCTAGCTTCGATGGAGATTTTAATAGTGTTTAAAAGCAATTGAGCAGACCAAATTCAAAAAATAACATGTCGGGTAAAGAGGGAGATTCTCACCAAACAAACAAAAATCTTGTCGATTCCGACCACTAGGCCAAAATGAAAGCCTCAACAAAGATAGAGCGAGGGCACTACCATACTAGAGATGCTGATGACACAAAGCAAGATATTCACAATGACACTATGTCAACATTCAGATGATGCAAAAACTTGAAGAAAAATGGCCTAGGATTTCGAATAGAGAGGAATAATTGGTCGAGAGAAAATATCCTTTATTTTATGCGAAAATATTAGAATTTTCCATCCATTCATTCGGGAAGAAATTCTTCGGGTATAGTCCCTTGTTAGATCTTAGAAAGGCGTTTTAGAAATGGTAATTCTATAGCTACAACTCAACTCAAGGACATGCTTATAGAGCTCGATGTCCTAAGAGATTGCATATAAGAAAATTTGTGGTGGGTGGATTCACGAAATATTGGATCTCGTTCAAAGAGTAGGTGCATGCAATGTTTTGTGACTCAACATTTATTAAGACCATGCCTATGAAAATTCTTCAATATGGATGTACATATACAACAAGAATACGTTGGTTGTGCTAAGGAGTGACCTACTTGGTGACTTTAGGTTGATAGGGAAATAGCTGAATCGATGCCCCTCGACTCCACATCCCTAACGTACGTTGGTACCATACCGATATACTATAGGATTTGGTGGTGCAGTGACATCAATAGGAACAAGGGCACTCACATCTTTAGCGATAGGGTCTACCAATCCCTCCACAACTCAATACATTCTACTAACAAGCCCTTGGGCAATCCCTTCGGACTCAATGGTGGGATCAATCCCTCCTTATGGATTCAAACACGCGGATTATGGTATCACGATTACTCATTTTGAGAGTAAGGGTTGGAGAGAAAACTAACTCCCTAACTTGAGCTCTATCGCACGATTGGAGTATCAAAGAAGGGTGAAATTCCTAAATGTCCATGTAGCCCCCTAATTATTGATATGGTCGACAACACACCGATAAGAAGGGCTCTACTAGACACGGCTCCGAGACATCCTAGGATACTTTAAAACCTTAGGCTCTAATACCAAGTTTTTCACGCCCCAAAACCGAGGGACGAGACCGGCGCCTAACCGGATGATCCCGGTCAAGCGGACCTGGATTGCCTTTCCTGCCCAACGCATTACCCCGTGTTTATGATATACATTATTCCATATGAAATAGCAAATTAAATCAAATCATGGACTTACAACTTAAGTTCATTTCTCTTTTTGACATTTTAGCATTTGATAATCCCAAAAGATACAAGCTACATGCAACATTTACGATTCAGTCCATGATTACGAGTAAATACAACTACTGCCCAAAATATACATATACAAGCCACATAGTGTCTACGGAGCCTCTAAGAATACTAGGAGTTTACATAGATTTGCCGGTGACAAGGCCCCGACTATACCTTTAAAGACACAACATATACAAAAGAAGATAATATAGACTACACAGGGCCCCAAGAGGAAATGTGGCTCACCAGAACTGCTGAAAGGATGAAGAGGAGGCACCACTATCGGCGGTCGGAACTACCTGCTATAGAACCACCTATATCCATGTAAAAGATGTAGTGCCCCCGGCAAAAAGGGACGTTAGTACCATTGAATAGTACTAGTATGTATGAACAAGCTTCATTCTAAGTAGAATCAAATAGTACACAAATAGAGGATAGTCAGGGAAACCAAACAAATACCACACAGAAATACAGAAAATCACAAATGAAGGTTTCACAGTTACCCATTTTAATTTTTCATCTGTTGCGGCGTGCAACCCGATCCCACCGTACAGTCAAATCTCACCCTTATTGCCTCTCCACCCTTATTGATTCGTGTTACGGCGTGCTACCCGATCCCACCGTACAATCACATTTCACCCTTATTACCTCTCCACCCTCATTACTTCGTGTTGCGGCACGCAACCCGATCCCACCGTATAATCACATTTCACAGCAACAACCACCAATAATTAAATCACAAGGATCTTTATCATGAAGAACATAAGTTCATATCAACCAATAACTATGTGAAATCAAGGCACAATGATCCTTACCAATCAGTAATTCATATATGGTATTGCCGCAATCATTTAACTCAATAAAATCGGTTCATATTTACTTTCATCATTTTCTACACAACCTAGCAATTTGATACGTTCGACAATGTAATTAATAGAAACATCAACCAACAATTCAATCACAAATATTCTCATCATCAAGGATATTCATTCGTAACAACCAAGTAACCATATGAAATCAAGGCCACAGAAATCTTTATCAAACAGTGAGTCATATACGGTATGCCATCAACATATAGCTCAATTCATTATCATTTCTTTCATTTGGTAGTACATCCTTGCATACTGATGCATTCAACAGTTAACGAGCTTTGCACATGATAGAGTAAGCACAAGGAATCAGTCTTTTCACAATCTCATATAGCATGGTGGCATGGCACTCCTAGGAAAATCAGAGAATAGAATATTACGTCTCAACACATTAGAACAATCAATTCATATATGCTCAAGGAGGAAACTCATACCGGATGCTCGGACACCAACAAGGTGACTCTACAAAGATTAAAGTTAGCCATACATACCTCGAGTCGAAATTTCCTTTTAATATCTATTCTCAAACAACTGGACCTTCTATCGCCTTCCATCTAATTTACAAGATGAAATTTTTAAAGCTAGAATTAGGAATCATGAACTCATTTGGGAATTTTATCAAACACTATGTGATCCTTTAGATCAATAAACCCTTATTAGTGAAAGATTACTCTAACTTACTTCCCTTTACTAGGTTATGGTAAGTTAATCACATGCATGGACTATTTTTAACTGCACATTACATTTTTGATTTCATAATCTCACCTATAAAATATTAGAAGTAGGACTTACCCGGAAGATAGTGAGCTAGAGATTAGCAAGCTTAATTCTTGATGATTTGTGCAAGATTGATGATTAGGACGCTAGGTTCCCTCTTTCTCTCTCTAAAATGCTCTCACCACTCTCTAGATTTAGTGTAAAAATAGTCCCAAATGAAGCCCCAAAGCTTATTTATCAAAGTGGGATTCGGATATGAAAAGTTCCAAAAATGACCCCCGAAGTCAATTATGCTATAGCATAATCGACATCATAATCAACTATGCTATAGCATAATCAACATGTGGGCAGCATTCTTGCAGCAGAATCACTATGCTATAGCATAATCAACATGCGACAGCATAATGCGTTTTTCCGATTCTGCCCCATTATGCGACACAAATGCGGTCTGCATAGTCGTTTCGCGATCGCAAAAATAGTCTCAAATACAGACTTTGGTAATTTGATGATAACTTTGTGTAGGAATGTGCAAAGGAAAAACGGTTTGAATATTTGGAAACTAGACTCGAAGACCTTTTATTTGATAGGTTATTCGTCACATAATACCTTATATATCATTATATATGCTCGTTTAAAGTGTGAACTGGTGCAAATACCTTTGGAATTTTAGCCTGTTATGAAATTTTCCCATTTGGCTTTGAATTAGGCTTCCCCTTGGAACTCACATTACTTATTATATGACTAATACACTTATTCACCACATCCAATTCATTTAAATCATATTTAAAGCATATATAATATTTAATTAGTCTACTTGGCACCCCGAAATCCTATATTGCTTAGCAAAATTTTTCAGGGCCTTACATCAATAAACATTGTGGTTCAGCAAGTAAGAACAAAGACAATGAATGACACAAAGGAAACAACACAACAAAGCATAAAATGCATGAATCGCACAAGGTAGGCACACCACTGCAGAAATACCATCAATAACAATGTCCCCAGGCCATCACAAGTCATAACAAATCATCCCTGACATAGCCCCCATATATCTCCATGTGCCCAACAATAAAGTAAACACCTCTTACAGAGTGTAGGGTTCCAAAATATGAAAATGAGAGTAAAAATTCCGTCCCTTAACTTTTTTCCATGCGCATGCGTCGCAAATGCGGGGAAACCATCACAAAATCGAAGTCACACTCACCCCTACTGTTATCGGAAGTGCAACAATTAGCTCGTAATCGCAAACTGTGGACTACCACAAAAGCGATAAAAGTGATCGCAAATGCAACCAATGCCCAGCTCAGGCCATAGTGCTCTTCGCAAATGTGATGAAGGAGTCAACAAATGCAGCATATTTCTCACAAATGTGAGATCTGACCACCAACAAGAATTTGAACCTCCTATGAACTCTCTAAAATGCGTCCGAAATTCACCCCAGCCCTCGGTGCTCCAACCCAAATATCAACACAACTCTAAAAACATAGCACAGACTCGCTCGCATGATCAAAGCATCAAAATAACATCCGAAATCATGAATCGAACATCAAAACACATGAAACTCAAGAACTTTAAATAACACATCCACGTGTCTGATTACTATCAAATCAACCCGAAATGATGCCAAACTTTGCAGACAAGTTTCAAATGATGAAAAAGACCTATTTCAAGTCCCAAAACAGGAATCCAAACATGTTGCACCCTATTTTGTACTAGTCAAAACAAGATTCAACTTGTGGTTTCTCTGTTGTTGATGAAAGAGAGTCGCCACCTAATATATAGAGGTATACTAGGGTACCTTTTAATTACTAAAGGTTATATTCTTTATTATTCGTCTAACCGGTGAGATTATAGGTAAGAGTTCTTGTTTTTCTAAGGGGAAGGTGTTAGGCACCCCTTGAAATTTACTAGAGGTAGCTTGATGCGAGGCTAAAATGCACTTTAACATGTGATATACCGTACATTTGAGGTGCATTAATGATAAAAATACACTTTTTATATTCTTAATAGAGTTTATTTTATGTGTAGGTGAATTGGAGATGGAAACGGAGCTAAAGGGATGCAAATACGTCGAAATTACGCGAAAGGACACACCCGGGCGATAGCCGGGCGACAGAGCCATACAGCCTGACCCTACCTGGCGTTAGCCAGGCCTGAAACTCCAGCCCTACCCTGGCGTTAGCCAGGCGTTAGGGCTGAAGTTTCAGGCCTGGCTAACGCCAGGTAGGGTCAGGCTGTATGGCTCTGNCAAACAACAAAACTTGGGTAGACGGAAGAGATTCAGAAGGCAAGACACCAATTTGTACAGATTTTCTTCATTACTTTGTAGTTTAATTATGCAAGTTATTTTGGGTTTTATTCTTATGAACTTATTTAGCTAACTTCTTTAATCCAGGGTTTTGGTAGAACCCGTTGAGGGATAAACCTATTGTGTTATTAATCTAGTTCCGATTGGTTGATTAATCTCTATTTGTTCAACTACGTTCTTGCTGTAGTTAATTGAATGGCCATCAATTAACTGTTCCTATTTATTATGTAGCTACTTGAGAGAGAGTGCATATTTAGGTAGTTGTTTCAACAAAATCACTCTCGGAGTACAGACAAAAGTCATAATCGAGGGTTTAGAGGTTGGATTAGAGATAACGATACCTCAGGTGCAATCTAAAGTGAACTATATTGCAATCAAGCTAGCGTAANGAAACAACTAATCAAGATATATGAAGTATCCGAGAAGTAAGTTCACCGACGGGGGAAACCATAAGCTTAGATCTTTATTACAATTGTTTACACCTTAACGTAGTTAATCTTTAGTTTTAATCTTTAGAAATAGTAATTTAAATAACCTCAAGTGACAGTTGAGTATTCTAACAGCTTGCTTGATACGTAAATTCCCTGTGGGATCGACTCTGGGCATAATACCCCGGATTATATTTGCAACGCCCGCTTAGTCTTTTATTAGACATAGTTGAGCGTGATCAGATTTTGGCGCCGTTGCCGGGGAATTAACGGTATTATCAAGTGTAGCTGTAATTGTACATATTATTAGGTTTCAAGTTGAATTTTTTTTTTTTTATTTGATTTTTATTTTCTTTATTTTAGTTTTATTTGTTAAAACATGGCATCATGGAATTATGAGAGTTTGGATGTTGGTAATTCTACTTTTGATCCTCATTATGCATATTATGGAGGAAACCACCCAGAGCAAAATTATCAAAATATTCCCGAGAGCGAGTTATGTGCACCATCTCAATCTTATGTGTGAATGAGTGTGATATGTGTGGTGGTCAAGATGGTCACTTTCAGGGTTGTGCTTATATTTCTTTATCTTCCCCCAACCCCTTACTTTGATGNAGTTAAAGCTTTTAACGCTCAATATGACAATATTATGAATAGTAGCCAGGAGCAGTGTACATCAGATATGAAAATTGAGGTTCCAATGGAGGTGTCCAACGTAGAAACCCAACACACTAACCAACTAGAATTTGAGGATGCCTATATTGAAGAAGTAGTACTAGAGTCAACCAGGGACGTTGAGGATACAAATTTAATCGACTCTAGTGTGATTGTTGTTGAGGATGTTTAAAGTCCTACAGTTCATGTGTTTGAGCGCATTGGTCCTCACTCCAAACATTTTTCCACATTGTGCTTGGATGATGTGGAAATAGAGTCGTCTGAGCCAATTGAGGAGTCAAGGAATGAGGAACACGATACTTACATTTTGGAATTTTTCTTTCCAGAAAGTCAAGACTACATACCTCATCTAAAAGCCAAGAAGTGTAAAACAATACAATGGTTGCTTG
>MDKJ01227045.1:0-10191 GCA_005239525.1 Nicotiana knightiana
TCAAAACTCGGACTTGGGCGAAACTGGGGACCCCGGGCGTTTGGGCTCTAACGCCCCCCTAACACCAGGGGTACCAGGCTTTATGGGGCAAACGCCCCCCTAACGCCAGGGGGTGCCAGGCTTTAGGGGGCAAACGCCCGGCTATCGCCCGGGCGTCTCCTTTTGCGTATTTTCGACGTATTTGCATCCCTTTAGCTCCGTTTCCATCTCCAATTCACCTACACATAAACTAAACTCCATTAAGCACATAACAAGTGTATTTTTATCATTAATGCGCATAAAATGTAAGGTATATCACATGTTAAACTATGCAATTTAGTCTCGCATCAGACCCAGCGGTGGGAAATTCGGGTCGTGACAAGTTGGTATCATAGCACTAGGTTGCTTAGGTCTGACAATTCACGGACAAACTTAGTAGAGTCTGAGGGATCGGTACGGAGACGTCTGTGCTCATCCCCTAGAGGCTACATAATTTAGGAATGACTTCACATCTATTCTTCTCTGTCCTGCGATTTGATTTCTCAAAATTAATTGAATTTCTACTCTCTTCTCTCGCAGATGGCGAGCACACATTCTTCTTCATCCACTGATCAGTAGCCCGAGTCTCCAGTTTCAGCTCCTACCAGGGGCCGAGGATGAGGCCGAGGCCAAGGCCGTGCTAGAGGCCGAGGTAGAGGCATAGCTCAGCCCAGAGCAGCAGCCCTAGTGGCGGAGCCTCAGGTAGAGTTTGCTGATGAGGTTCCTTCCCAGAAAGTACCGGTTGGACCAGCTAAGGCTCCCGAGGGGTTCATTGCCACCTCGGTACTCCAGGATGCTCTGGTCCGTCTAGTGGGCCTCATGGAGAGCGTTGCTCGGGCAGGTTTACTTCCTACAGCACTAGCCGTCTCTCACGCTGGGGGAGGAGGCCAGACTCCCGTTACTCGCACTCCGGAGTAGTTAGCTTCTCAGTTCCAGACTCCAGCAGCTCAGACAGTTGGGGTAGTTCAGCCGGGTATTGTGGTTCAGACCGGTGATGGAGCAGCTATGTCTGCTGATGATTTGTGCAGGTTGGACTGGTTCACCAAGCTGTTTACCACTACTTATAGTGGTGCATCTTCAGAGGACCCCAGGACTGTTTGGATAGCTGTCACGAGGTCCTATGGAACATGGGGATAATGGAGACTAATGGGGTCGACTTTACTACTTTTCGTATATCAGGTCCCGCCAAGACCTGGTGGAGAGATTATTGTTTGGCCAGACCAGCTGGATCACCGCCTTTGACTTGGGACCAGTTCTCCGATTTGTTTCTGGAGAAGTTTCTCCCTATCACTCTGAGAGAGGATTATCGAAGGCAGTTTGAGCATCTCCAGTAGGGTTCTATGACCGTTGTTCAGTATGACACCAGATTCATTACCTATGCCCGTCATGCTATTATGATACTTCCCCCCGACCGAGAGAGGGTGAGGAGGTTTATTAAGGGACTAGCTCAGCCGATCAGATTGCAGATGGCTAGAGAGGCAGAGAGTGATATTTCCTTTCAGGATGCAGCCAATGTGGCCAGGCGAGTCGAGATGGTTCTATCACAGGGGAGTGGTCAGGGGTCTGACAAGAGGCCTCGTCATTTTGGCCGGTTCAGTGTTGTCTCATCTAGAGGCAGGGTTTCTTTTGGTAGGGGCCATCCTCCCAGACCGTTTCAGTCAGCACTTCAGGTTTCTCGCAGTGCTCTAGGTGGCTGTTGTTCCCACATGCAGTATTCTGATCAGTTTCCCTACAGTGCACCACCAGCTCCTATCAGTGCACCGCCGCTCTAGAGTTTTCAGGGTGGTTACTTAGGTCGTCAAGGTCAGTTTGCTTGTAGTTTCAGTAGCCGAGATCTTGTTATACTTGTGGTGGTCCGGAGCATATTGCTAGATTTTGCCCTCGAGCCTCGAGTAGTTCTCAGCACCAGGGTTTTCGTGTCATAGTTCCTGCACCATGTGTTCCACCACCCACTCAGCCAGCCAGAGGTGGGGGTCGAGGTGTTAGAGGTGGAGGTCAGGAAGTTAGAGGTAGAGGTCAGGAAGTTAGAGGTGGAGGCCAGGATACTAAAGGTATAGGTCAGCCAGCAGGAGGCCGTCCCAAGGATGTAGTTCTGGTTGGTGGGGCCCAACCCCGATGTCATGCTATTCCAGCCAGACCTGAGGCTAAAGCTTCTGATGCGGTTATCATAGGTATGGTTTCAGTTTGCAGTAGGGATGCTTCAGTTTTATTTGATCCAGGGTACACATATTCCTATGTGTCATTTTATTTTGCTCCTTATTTGGTTATGCCTCGTGATTCTCCGAGTACTCATGTGTATGTATCTACACTGGTAGGTGATTCTATTGTGGTATATTATGTCTACTATTCGTGTGTAGTGGTTATTGGTGGTCTTGAGACCAGTGTAGATCTTCTACTCCTTGATATGGTAGATTTTGATGTTGTTTTGGGGATGGATTGGCTGTCGCCTTATCATGCCATACCAGATTGTCATGCCAAGACCGTGACCTTGGCATTGCCGGGGTTGCCTCGACTAGAGTGGAGAGGGACTCCGGGTCATTCTTCTAGCAGGGTTATATCATATATGAAGGCTCGACATATGGTCGAGAAGGGGTGTTTGGCCTATTTGGCCTATGTTCGTGATTCTAGTGCCAAGGTTCCTTCTATGGAGTCTGTGCCCATTTTCCTTGAGTTTCAAGAGGTGTTTCCTGCAGACCTACCTGGTATGGCACCCGACATGGATATTGACTTTTGCATTGATTTGGCTCCGGGCACTCAGCACATTTCTATTCCGCCATATCGCATGGCCCCGCCAGAGTTGAAGAAGTTGAAAGAACAGTTGCAGGATTTGCTTGATAAAGGCTTTATTAGCCCTAGTGTCTCTCCTTGGGGTGCACCAGTGTTGTTTGTTAAGAAGAAGGATGGGTGGATGAGGATGTGCATAGATTATCGGTAGTTGAACAAGGTTACCATCAAGAATAAGTATCCACTACCGAGGATTGATGATTTTGTTTGATCAACTTCAGGGTGCCAAGGTATTTTCGAAGATTGATTTGAGATCTGGCTACCATCAGTTGAGGATTAGGGAATCCGATGTCCCTAAGACAGCTTTTCACACTCAGTACAGGCATTATGAGTTCTTAGTGATGTCATTCGGGTTGACAAATGCCCCAGCAGCTTTCATGGACTTGATGAACCGAGTGTTCAGGCCTTATTTGGATTCCTTCGTGATTGTCTTCATTGATGATATTCTGATTTATTCCCGCAGCCGGGAGGAGCACGAGCAGCACCTTCGAGTCGTTCTGCAGACTCTGAAGGACAGTCAGTTAAATTCCAAGTTTTTGAAATGTGAGTTTTGGTTGAGTTCAGTTGCATTCAAGGGTCATGTTGTATCAGCGGAGGGTATTCGGGTGGATCCTAAGAAGATTTCAGCGGTCAAGGATTGGCCTAGACCCACATCAGCTATAGAGATCCGGAGTTTCTTGGATTTGGCGGGCTATTACCGTCGGTTTGTGGAGGGGTTTTCATCTATTGCAGTCCCGGTGACCAGGTTAACTCAGAAGGGTGTCCAGTTCCGGTGGTTAGAGGAGTGTGAGGCGAGCTTCCAGAAGCTCAAGACAGCTTTGACTACGGCAACAGTGTTGGTTTTGCCCATAGGTTCAGGGCCATATACTGTGTATTATGATGCATCTCGGGTTGGACTTGGTGTCGTGTTGATGCAGGATGGCAAGGTCATTTCATATGCTTCGAGTCAGTTGAAGATCCACTAGAAGAATTATCGAGTTCTTGACTTGGAGTTAGCAGCCATTGTCCACTTGCTGAAGATTTGGAGGCAATATATGTATGGCGTGTCATGTGAGGTGTTCACGGATCACAAGACTTTGCAATATTTGTTCAAGCAGAAAGAGTTGAATTTGAGGCAGAGGAGATGGTTGGAGCTGTTGAAAGACTATGACATCACCATCTTATATCATCCGGGGAAGGCCAAGATGATGGCCGATGCTTTGAGTAGGAAGTCAGCCCGTATGGGTAGTCTTGCATATATTCCGGCCGGGGAGAGACTGCTTGCTTTGGATGTTCAGGATTTAGCCAATCGGTTCATGAGCTTGGATGTTTCTGAGCCTGGACGCGTTCTAGCTTATACAATTTCTCATTCTTCATTATTTGATCGTATTCGAGATCGGCAGTATGCTGATCCTCATTTTTGTGTCCATAGGGACACGGTGCGGCACGGTGGTGCCAAGAAGGTTACAGTTGGTGATGATGGGGTTTTACGAATGCATGGTCGTATTTGTGTGCCCAATGTGGATAGACTTCGTGAATTAATATTAGAAGAGGCCCATAGTTCACGGTACTCCATTCATCTGGGCGCCACAAAGATGTATCAGGATTTGTGGCAACATTATTGGTGGAGGAGGATGAAGAAGGATATTGTGGCATATGTAGCTCGGTGCTTGAATTGTCAGCAGGTAAAGTACGAGCATCAGAGGCCTGGTGGATTGCTTCAGTAGATTGAGATTCCTGAGTGGAAGTGGGAGCGTATCACCATGGATTTCGTTGTTGGGCTCCCACAGACCAAGTCGGCACATTTCATCCCTGTGGCAGTTTCCTATTCTTCGGAGAGATTGGCAGAGATCTACATTAGGGAGATTCTTCATCTTCATGGTATGCCCGTGTCTATTATTTCTGACTGAGGTACGCAGTTTACCTCGCATTTCTCGAGGGCAGTTCAACGTGAGTTGGGCACGAGGGTTGAGTTGAGAACATCATTTCATCCTCAGACGGACGGACAGTCCGAGCGCACTATTCAGATTTTGGAGGATATGCTTCGAGCATGTGTCATTGACTTTGGAGGTTCTTGGGATCAGTTCTTGCCATTGGCTGAGTTCACCTACAACAACAACTATCAGTCGAGCATCCAGATGGCTCCCTATGAGGCATTATATTGTAGGGGGTGTCGGTCGCCGGTTGGGTGGTTTGAGCCGGGAGAGGCTCGGTTGTTGGGTACATACTTAGTGCAAGATGCCTTGGATATGGTTAAGATCATTCGGGATAGACTTCGTACAGCTCAGTCCAGGCAGAAGAGTTATTGTATTGGTAAAAAAGAGTTTCACACATAATCCAGCTTTTGACAACTCAGCCAGTCACGTGGACACAGGAAAACGTGACAGCTGGATGTGATTCTTTGAAGAGGTACGGAACAAAGAGGCACGATTCAGTAAACCCTCGAGCTTATCAGTCACAGGAAACTCAACCTGATCAAAACATGGGAGAGGCATGGTCATAATGAATATAGACAAAGCTACGAGCAGATTCAAGGACCCACAATTTATTACTCAAACGTTACATAATCGTCCCCAATTACCATTATCCTTTGTAACGCCTCATTAATGTCATAATTAGTCATTAATGAGAAATCATAGGAAGAGTTGTACGTTATAGGAATCTCCTATATAAGAGAGGGGAATACAACTTGTAAAGACATCTGATTCAATAATATAATTGATTTCCCTTTTCTATATTTCTGCAATATTGTCTGTTATTAATTTTTCTCTATTTCCTTGATTATCAGTAACCCGAGTTCATCCTAAAAATAGCTTTAGTCAAAGGGTCTAATTCTTTGGTTAAAAAGTTATGCTGACCGTAGAGTTCGTAATGTGGCATTCATGGTCGGAGAGCGGGTGTTGCTTCGGGTGTCGCCCATGAAAGGCGTGATGAGATTTGGGAATAAGGGCAAGCTAAGCCCTAGGTACATCGGTCCTTTTGAGATCATTGATAGAGTGGGAGATGTGGCTTACAGACTTGCGTTACCACCGAATTTATCAGTTGTGCATCGAGTGTTTCATGTGTCTGTGCTTCGGAAGTATCACGGCGATCCAGCCCATGTGTTAGACTTCAGCAGTGTCCATTTGGACAAGGATTGGACCTATGAAGAGGAGCCGATAGCCATATTAGACCGGCAGGTTCGTTAGTTGAGATCGAAGAGTTATCCTTCAGTTCGAGTTCAGTGGAGAAGTCAGCTTGCCGAGGCAGCTACCTGGGAGTCTGAGTCCGATATGTGGAGCCGGTATCCCCACCTTTTACCCGATTCAGGTACTTTTCTATGTCCGTTCGAGTACGAACGTTTGTTTTAGAGGTGGAGAATATGATAACCCAAAAAGTCATCTCTCATTTTATAAGCTAAAACTGTGTTTCGAGGCCTTGAAAACCTCCTTTAATCTCACCTCGTTTTACATGCGTAGTCCGGGCATATATCCGGAAAGCTTTTATATGAAAAAAAGAGAAAAAGGCTAATTTTGCCTTTAAAATTGAATTTAAGTTGACTTCAGTCAACATTTTGGGTAAACGGACCTGGACCCATGATTTGACGGTCCCGGAGGCTCCATAGGAAAATATGGGACTAGGGCGTAGGCCCGGAATTAAATTCCGAGGTCCCAAACCCGAGAAATGAATTTTTGAAAGTAATTATTTTACTGAAATTATAAGTGTTTTTTGGAAATTTGATTATATTTGAAATTGATGGTATCGGGCCTGTATTTTGGTTCCGGAACCCGGTACAGGTTTAATACAGTATTTGAGTGATGCCTGTAAAATTTGGTATGAAACGGAGGTCATTTGAAAGTTCTTGAGATTTTCCTTTGATTTTTATGCTAAATTCGTTGTTTAAGATGTTATTTTGGCGATTTGATCGCACGAGCAAGTCTGTAGGATGTTTCAAAGGTTTTGTACATGTTTAGTTTGGAGCCCCGAGGGCTCGGGTAAGTTTTGGTTAGGTGTCAGATTGGTTTGGACTTAGGAAAATCTAGTGAGAATGTTGTTTGATGGTGTCTGGTATTTTGTTCTATGCGAACGCGTGGTAACTCACACGAACGCGAAGGGTAAGTGGGGCTGCGGCTGGGATTTTCTCTATGCGAATGCATAGACATGGGTGCGAACGCGGAGCATTGGAGAAATTACTCTACACGAACGCACCAGGTCAAACGCGAACGCACAGTTATAGGAGGGGGCTGACCAAGAACCTAGGAGAGCTATGCGAACGCGACCCTTTGTACGCGAACGCGAAGGCCGGGCAGGGCTAAGACTTCGCGAATGCACAGCTCGTCCTACGAACGCATAAGTCCTCTTATAGTCTGCCCTTCGCGAATGCGCCAGTGCTCACGCGAACGCACTGAGTACTGTCGCCCAACGCTTAAAACAGTAGAAAAACGGGATTTTAGCGATAACTTCATATTTTCAAAGCCAAGGAAGCTTAGGGGCGATTTTTGAAGGGGGATTTCACCACCAAGTTCTAGGTTTGTGTTCTTAAACTCGTTTTCTTCATTTCTATTTACACCCATTAGATTTCTAGGCCTAAATCTTGTTCTTGAAGGGTAGAAAATTAGGGATTTTAGGAGAATTAGTGATTTTACAATTTTGGGAATTTAGAGCTCGATTTGGGGTCAGATTTTGAAACTAATTATATATTCGGGCTCGTGGGTGTATGGGTGATTGGGTTTTGGTCCAAACCTCGTGTTTTGACCAAGCGAGCCCGGGGTCGATTTTTGACTTTTTGGGAAGAATGATAGAAAACTCATAATTAAGCATCAGGGTTGGAGGCGAATTCTAAAGGGAAAGCGGTAATTGAGGCTTGAGTTTGGTCGTGGAATTCGAGGTAAGTGTTTGACATAACCCTAGCTTGAGGGAATAGGTATTATGTCTTATTTGCTACGTGTTAGTATAATGTGCAACGTACAGATGTGGTGACGAGTATCTATACATTGGTGTCAAGCATGCCGTGAGTCGAATATTGTGATTTATGTGATTTTTCATTAAGCATTACTTGAGTTTAATTTTACAATTATCTATGTTGGTGGTGTTTCTTTGGTATTGATCATTTTTTAGCATTGGTTCGAGTTGAGAATTACTATACGAAATTGAGTAACTAGGTGAGATTATTTATAGCTGTTTTCCCTTATCGGGATGATATTGATTCTACTGTTGACTCCCTTGCCGGGACGTTAAGAATTTATTATTGTTGTTTGTATTGTTGATTTCCTTGCCGGATTGTTGTTATTGATTTGTTTGGGTGAGGAAGAGTGTAAAGCACGAAGGGTGAGGTCGTGCTGTTTTCTATTGATTTATTGTGAGGATGAGGGTAAAAGCACGACGGCTGATGTCGTGCTGTTTCTATTGATTTATTGTGAGGATGAGAGTAAAATCACGAAGGGTGATATCCGTGCCATATTATGATATTAAAATAACGAAGGGTGATGCCATGCCGTTTCTATAGATTTATTGCGAGGATAAGAGTAAAAGCACGAAGGGTGATGTAGTGCATTCTATTTATTATTTCGTGAGGATGAGAGTAAAAGCACGAGAGGTGACGCCGTGCACTTGTTTTTGTGCTGTTACTTATGTTTTTTAAATTGATATCAACTTAGTTTCTCTACTTTGTTATTTTTATTATTTGATATTTTCCCCCTCAGCATATTCCCCTTTCTTTGTATTTAGCTGCTTATGTCTTGTTGTTATTATTTTCTTCGTATATAATTAAACTGCACAAGTTTTGTTTGTTGTCGTGTCCCAGCCTCGTCACTACTTCACCGAGGTTAGGCTCGATACTTACTCAGTACATGGAGTCGGTTGTATTGATGCTACACTCTGCACTTTTGTGCAGATCCCGGTATAGGACTCTACGGACCTTAGAGTGAGGAGGCTGCCTTCAACCCTTTTGGAGATTCCGAGGTACTCCTGCAGGAGTCCGCAGGCCTTGGCGTCCCCTTCTACTTTATTTCCACTTCGTTCTTCTTTATTTTGAGACAGATGTATTTATTTTGTTCGGACCTTTAAATGTAGTATTAATAGAGAGTCTGTGAAGTTGTGGCACCAAATTCTTGGGTTTAGTATTATGATTTTTGTAATGGCTTTAATTAAGTTGTTAGACTTTGTTTTCTTTGGCACTTTTATTTTCGATTATTGGTACATCACCTGTTATTTTTTAAAAATAAATGAATAAGGTAAATAAACATTAATGTTGGCTTGCCTAGCGGGTTCAATGTTAGGCGCCATCACGGTCCCGACGGTAGAAAATTGGGTCGTGACAGTTACAGTTTATAAATCTTTTCTTTTAGTGATAACATAACCATTTTGTAACAGAGATGTCACACCTCCTTTTTCCCGATGGGGATATGAGAGTTTTTTCAATTTAAGTGACATTATTCGAAATGAGATTATTTAATTAATTTCAGAGTCGCTACTTGGAATAATTTATGGTGTTCCAAGTCACCGGTTTATTTTAAAATCCCAAATCGAGGAAATTGACTCTATTCTTTGGTCCGCGAACACAGAAGATCGGGTAAGGAATTCTATTAACCCGGGAGAAAGCGTGAGGCTGTCACGACCCGAAATACCCATCGTTGGGATCGTGATGGCGCCTAACATAACACTTGCCAAGCAAGGCAACATTAGAGATTGTTTAGCCATTTATGTCAATTTTTAGTAATTAACAGTAATTAGACAAAATAAAGCGGAATAACTGTAAGATATATAGAAATCGAAGTCATTTACATTCTACTCCTCCCCAGAACCTGGTGCTACAATTTCACGAACACACTATGATTTTCTACAATCATGAGCCTGAAAGAAATTTACATCTGTTTTTGGAAAGAAAGAAAAACAGTAATAAAGAGACGTAGAAGGGGACGCTAGGGCCTGCGAACGCCAGCAGGACTACCTTGGGTCTCCAACTTTGAACCTGAGCTAAATCTCTCAGTCAGCCACAACCTACTCCGAAATCTGCACAGGAAGTGCAGAGTGTTGTATCAGTACAACCAACCCTATGTACTGGTAAGTGCCGAGCCTAACCTCGACGAAAGTGTGACGAGGCTACGGTGGGACACCCACAACATATGCTACAGTCGATAAATAATAAGGCAGAAAAGAAGACAGTAATTTAAAAGCAGTAAATTGCAAGACTAAGTACGTAACTTCGGTGTCTTATCAATGTCCACCTATAACCAATCCTTAGACGAAATGTAAGACATCGAGTAACTTACACAGTCAACAAAAAATAAATAAACACATATATTGATGCGGCGCGCATACCGATCCAACCAGTCCTCCCTTATTCCTCCGTAAAAATTACAATAAAAGTGAATAATATATATATATATATATATATATATATATATATATATATATATATATATATATATA